>OX451739.1:1251975270-1252218700 GCA_948472305.1 Vicia faba | reverse complement strand
CCCCTCTGACATGCTGCTTGTTCTTTGTAATATATAGCTGAGAAGTAAGAATTGGAGGGAAAGTTTTTTAGGATTTTGAAACATTATGGTATGCTGACTTTGAAACCTTTGAGTGTAGTTTCCATCTTCCCATTTGTGTGCAAATGTTGGGCTATAGGTTTTGATGCAGGTTATTTGGACAGAGATTTTGGCACATAGCAAGATTTTGGACTGCATTGGTTTGTGGTGATATCTCTTTCATCTTTTCTCTTTCCTCTTTCTATGAAACAAAAGCAGTCTTTTCTTATTTTAAAATTCTGAAGGGTTTGTAAGATCTTAAAGAAAATGATGATGTCTTGGATTTTAGCCATTTGATGGTTAACTTGCATTATTTACTTGTCGCTACCTGCCGTTTACAGTTTTTGTTTATTGTAGCTTGACTTTCCCTTTGCAATGTTTGTTCTGCTGTGGCTTTTGTTTGGACTGTTGTATTTGACAGCATTTGGGTTTGGATGCTTTGTTTTGCAGCTTGGTCATTTTATCTAGACTGATTGTTGTCTTTGCTTTTGTTGTTGTTATTTGTTGGCTTGCCTATTTTGTTGCTTTGCACTGCTGTCTTCTGTTTGCAGCTTTGGGCAGTTTGCAGGTTTGGATATGGACAGAAACATGGCTGTTTTATTTTCTTGGCAGCAAAGTTTGGACAAATATTGGGTTGTTTTGTGATGAAATCCTGTTTCGAACCTCTTTGTCCTTGTTTATTGTGAACCAAATTTATTTGTGATTTGCAATAGGAAAAGCTAAGACCAAAAATTCTGATTCCATAAGACAAACCCTAATGATGAACTTACAATACTTTCTTTTGTAAATTTTATGCTCGTGTTTATGTTGCTAACAAAGTCTTTTTCCTTTTGTTTCATGTGATGAGAAAACCAATGGGCAATAGGGAAAATTGATGAGGAGAAACTTGAAGTGTTCGATGAAGACTTTGAAGAAAACTTCTTTGTAGTTTACTTTTTAGAACAAACTTGTATCCATTAAGAAATTTTGTTATATTGTAATTTTTCCAATTTGTACTTTGATCAAACAATCCCTAATGATACCAAAAGTATGCAAAGTCTCTTTTAATTGAAATTCAAATTTGAATTCTCCAACATCCCATGAATGAGTTCCACAATACCTTGTGCCATGAAAATGAAATTGGATTGGAATTATTGAAAAACACTTTCCAAATCACTACTTGAATTCCTGATGATCACAACTGACTTTATAACTGCATTTCAAACAAACCTGCACCTTGTACTCCAATTCCTAAACAAAATAAATGTTTAAAAATATAACTCAATTGGCCAAATTGAATCCACAATCATGATTGTTTTAAATGATAGCCTTAATCTTCATATCCTATCCAAATAAACATGCTCTTGAGAACAATCGTCAGTCCTTCAGTAAACTGTGTTTAAGAAAAAAAATTAAAAATCAACAAATGCCTTGCAACGATTCGATAATTTTAAAGTATTACAAACACAATTTTCCTTCGATTCTTTGAAGATAAATCCATGAGCGACATCACATATGACCATGAGCAGAAACAAATGTCTCAAGGTCCTGTAATTAGAAGAAATCATAATTCTTAGCAATCAGACGACTGTTATTTGAAATTAGGTCAAAATTCATGATGCGACTTCCAACGCATTCAAATTTTTGGTGATCTTCTATGCGTAATCAGTTCTTGATTTGTGAAGAGAAATTTGAGATGGCATCAAGGAGAATCATATGCAAGAAAAACCATTCAAAAATATTGAATAGTGAAGAAGTTACGATCGTTTTGAATTTGTTCTCGCAAAAGGGTGATTTTTTAAGTCAATGTATTCGTTTTCAGTTATCTGGCTCATTGATTAAGAAAACTTTCAATGCTAGGTTTGAAGACCGACTTAAACAATCCTTGAGGAGACATGAATACCTATGAAGACCATTTGAAACCTTGAAGACTCAAATTTCTTTGAGAAAATGCAAAACCCTAATTGCTGACTTATTGCTCAGGAAGAGAATCTATCTGATCAACTTCTGAGCCAAATTAAGTATTCGAGTAACCCTAGGATAGTATCTTGAATGAAAAATGGAAGGGAAAATTTTGGAGTACAACAGCTGCCCCTGTTCAATCTTCTTAAACTTGAAAAGCGAGATCGACGTGTTTGTCGTTCGTGGCTTGAAAGTAGAAGATGATTGAACACTAAAGTGCCCATAAGTTTGCGCTTGATGATGCACTGGTCGATTGCGTAAGGAAATGGGCTTAAAGATTGCATTTGGAGAAATGATGGAGAGTTGTCAGAGATGGGCTTATAGATGCCATCCAAAGGTGATTGTTGACAGAAATTATACTAAATCTGAATTTGACTTCAACTGGAAAAGAAAATCAGAATAAACTTTTGGTTGATTTAAACTGGAACTCGCAGAAATCATGAATGTTGTCTAATTGGAAAGAATCAGAATAAATATTGGGGCGATTTAAGCTGAACCAATAGAGGTCTTGGATTAACTTTGACAGGGAAGCGTCAGAATAAATCTTGGTGCAATTTATCTGAACTAGAGAAAATTGTTGATGGGGAAGAATCAGAATAAACCGTTGAGAGGTTTAAACTGAAACAGCAGAAGTTCGGAGAAGAATCAGAACAAATCATTGAGAGATTTATGTGAACCAACAAAAATATGGAAACGAATCAGAATAAATTGTTGAGGGATTTTTCTAAACCAGAGAATCTGGAGAAGAATCAGAATAAACCGTTGAGAGATTTATCTGAACCGGTAGAAATCTGGAGAAGAAACAAAATAAACCATTGAGAGATTTATCTGAACCAGTAAGAATCTAGAGAAGAATCAGAATAAACCGTTGAGAGATTTATCTGAAACAGCAAAATCTGGATAAGAATCATAATAAATCGTTGAGAGATTTATCTGAACCAGCAAAAATATGGATAAGAATCAGAATAAATCATTGAGAGATTTATCTGAACCAGCAAAATCTGGAGAAGAATCAGAATAAACCGTTGAGAGATTTATCTGAACCAGTAGAAATCTGGAGAAGAATCATAATAAATCGTTGAGATATTTATCTGAACCAGTAGAAATCTAGAAAAAAATCAGAATAAACCGTTGAGAGATTTATCTGAACCAGTAAGAATCAGCCTTTCTCGGGAACTGATTTGTATTTGACTTGTTGAAAATATTTTCCTGTCAGAAATTTGTTGACGATAATTTACTGTCGATTGATTCTTTCCTGAAAAGGTGAAGAGTTAATTGTATGCAATGCTATGATTTATGCAATGCATGGTATGATGTTGTTTTCTCAAAATAAATGAGATTGCACTGTATGTACTTGTGTTGTCGATGCTATAACGTATGGATGCAAATGTATGGAATTAAAGATTGTTCATGTCGTAGCGTTTCTGGAAGCGGGGAAAATAAATCCCTTCTGAAGCACCGATGGGTGAATCCCCAAATATAAACTTGTTGTAGAAGGGAAATATCGGACATTGCTTGTAGACTCCGTGAAATCCTGTTGGGGAAATATGAGAAGTTGGGAAACTTACTGGGGAACCTCTGGAGCGGTAGCTGGAAGCTTTGCTCTGTCAGGGGTATGAGAGTGCTTGATACCTACTGGCTGTGGGGATTTTATGGAATGGCCTATAGATATTATCCTATTTCTTAAAGTCCTTAGTAATTGTCTTTCCGTTTCCTGTTTATTTGTAATTGTAATCACGTTCAAATGCATATGCTCAAAAATAAATCATTGGACATTTTTGTAAACAAGACAGAGAAACAAAGAAAAAAGAAAACAAATGGGTTTGCACTTCCAAAGGGGACATCTTTGTATTAACTTGAATAAGTATTTTTGTACAATGAGACGAGCATTCTAGCGAGAATGTCGTCGTGAAAAATGAAAATTGATACAAAAAAAAGATAGTTATGTGCAAATAATCCCATGGGGTTCCCATTCTGCTATAGTCTTCATGTTTCTGAATGTCTTGTCCACTTGTCACCTCGGCGAAGTTGATCAAATTGATTTAGAGTCGTTTGAGTTGATTGGTCGACGCTGAAGATTGTCTGCAAGATGATCCAACGGGACATAGTCATACGCTTTAATCCCTAACTTTTTCCTGGACCACCCTCTCGGGTTTTCAGTCCACCGGGATACCCTTTTTTTCCCAAGCCTCCCTTTCGGGTTTTCGACTTGCCGGGTGTACAGATTTTTTTATTTTTCATCCCTTATTTTTGCCCGAACCATTTTGGTTCGCCGGGAAGCCCTTATTTTTTCCTAGGCCTGTCAACCTAGCGGGTCTTTGATCATGCATAGTATCTTTTAACTATGTCCGTATTTACAGGGTGCAGGAGGTCGTTGCCATCCATAGTGGTCAAGATCATTGCTCCACCAGAGAATATGATTTTGATTAAAAATGGCCCTTCATATGTAGGAGTCCATTTTTCCCTGGGATCATGTTATGGCAAGATGATACGCTTGATTACCAAGTCACCGACCCGATTTACCTGACGTTTGACCTTTTTATTAAAAGCTTTGATCATGCATTTTTGGTATATCTGACCATGACAGATAGCTGCCAGCCTCTTCTCATCAATCAAGTTCAACTGGTCAAGTCGAGTCTGGATCCAATCTTCTTTGTTCAAACCAGCATCCTTCATGATCCTCAGAGAGGGGATTTGGACCTTAATAGGTAAGACAACCTCCATGCCGTATACCAAAGAATAGGGTGTTGCCCCAGTTGATGTGTGAGTTATGGTACGATACCCGTGGAGACAAAACGGTAGCATCTCATGTCAGTCTTTGTATGTGACTGTCATTTTCTGTATGATCTTCTTAATGTTTTTATTAGCAGCTTCTACAGCGCCATTCATCTTTGGCCGGTAAGGGGAAGAATTGTGATGCTGGATCTTGAATTGCTCGCACAAGGCGGTGATCATAGTGTTGTTTAGATTCGTACCATTATCAGTGAGGATTCTCTCTAGGATGTCGTACCGACATATGAGATTCTGTTTGATGAACCGGGCAACCACATTCTTAGTAACGGAACCAAAGGAGGCTGCCTTAACCCACTTTGTAAAATAGTCGATGGCCATTAAGATGAAGCGGTGTCCATTGGAGGTTGTTGGCTTGATTTCACCAATCATATTGATTCCCCGCATAGAAAAGGGCCAAGGAGCTGTCAAGACGTTCAGAGGAACCAGAGGTATGTGCACTTTATCAGCATAAATCTGAGACTTATGGCAAGTCCGAGAGTGTTGGTAGCAATCTGCCTCCATGGTAGACCAATAATAGCCTGCCCGTAGGATTTTCTTTGCCATTGTATGCCCACCGGAATGGGTACCAAAAGTGTCTTCGTGTAATTCAACCATGATCCTTTCAGCCTCAACCTTATCTATGCACCGAAGCAATACAGAGTCATGACTGCGTTTGTACAAAATACCGTTACTAAGGAAGAACTTAGCCGAGAATCTTCTTAGGAACTTCTTGTCATTCACTAAAGCTCCTTCTGGATATTCCTGAGACTCGAGATACCTTTTAACCTCATGGAACCAAGGTTGATCCACTACTTCTTCAGTACCGATCTCGTGACAGTAGGATGGTTCATTCATCCGCTCAATAGTGATTTGAGGAGCCTCGTTATCCCAAATAAGTTTAAACATAGATGACATTATGGCTAGTGCGTCTGCTAGTTGATTTTCTTCTCGCGGGAAATGCTCGAAGGTAATCTTCTCAAAATAAGGTAGCAATGTCAACACATGTTCTTTGTAAGGGATAAGGTTGGGGTGTTTGGTGTCCCATTCCCCTTTAATCTGACTGATGACCAAAATTGAATCTCCAAATACATCCAAGGATTTGATCCCCAAGTCTATAGCAGCTTTGAGACCGAAGATGCATGCTTCATATTATGCCATGTTGTTTGTATAGTTGAAGCAAAGTCTGGAAGTAAAAGGATTATGGCATCCTTCCGGAGATATGAGTACGGCACCGATACCATTTCCAAGTGCATTGGATGCTCCATCAAAGAAAAGGGTCCATCGGGATCCTTGTTCAGGTCCGTCATATGGCCTGATTTTTTCACAGTTGTCTAATGTCATGATGTCTTCATCCGGGAATTCAAACTTCATGGACTGATAGTCTTCCATAGCTTGGTGAGCGAGGTCATCAGCCAATACACTACCCTTTATAGCTTTCTGGGTAGTATAATGTATGTCATATTTTATCAGGATCATTTGTCATCTCACTATTCTTCCAGAAAGAGTGGGCTTCTCAAAGATGTATTTTATCGGATTCATTTTAGATATCAACAAGGTAGTATGGGTCAGCGTATACTGTCTCAGTCGGCGATCAGCCCATGCCAGAGCGCAGCAATTTTTCTCGAGCAGTGAATATCTTATTTCATAGTTGGTAAACTTTTTGCTCAGGTAATAAATAGCATGCTCTTTTCGGCCAGACTCGTCATGCTTCCCCAACACACACCCCATTGAGTTTTCTAAAACAGTCAAATACAGGATTAAAGGTCTTCCCTCGATGGGTGGTAACAACATAAGAGGCTCTTGTAAATATTCCTTGATTTTCTCAAAAGCAACTTGGAATTCTTCATTCCATTTGACTACTTGATCTTTCTTCAAGAGCTTGAAGATTGGCTCACAAGTAGCTGTCAGGTGAGAAATGAACCTGGCTATGTAATTCAGACGTCCCAAGAATCCTCTGACTTCCTTCTCAGTACAAGGAGATGGCATTTCTTGTACCGCTTTAACTTTGGTAGGATCAACCTCAATACCTTTGTTGCTGACGACAAAGCCTAGGAGTTTACCAGACCGTACTCCAAACGTGCATTTGTCTGGATTCAATCTCAACTTGTATTTCTTCAGCCTCTCAAACAGCTTTTGTAAGTGGTCAAGATGCTCTTCTTTCATTTGCAATTTGTCTATCATATCGTCTACGTAGACTTCTATCTCATGATGTATCATGTCATGAAATAAAGCTACCATGGCGCGTTGATAGGTTTCCCCAGCATTCTTCAGTCCGAATGGCATGACCTTATAGTAGAAAGTTCCCCACTGTGTAACAAAGGTTGTTTTCTCCATATCCTCGGGCGCCTTTTTGATTTGGTTGTAGCCTGAGAAACCGTCCATGAAGGAAAACATTGTGTTGTGCCATATTGTCAACTAGAATGTCAATGTGGGGGAGTGGGAAATAATCTTTGGGGCTTGCCCTATTCAAATCTCTGTAATCCACACACATTCTCACTTTTCCGTCTTTCTTGGGCACAGGAACAACATTGGCCACCCATTGTGGATAAGAGGTGACAGCCAAAAATTCAGCATTGAATTGCTTGATGACTTCTGCCTTGATCTTTTCTGACATATCAGGCCTCATGCGGCGAACCTTTTGCTTTACTGGAGGACAATCTTCCCTTGTAGGCAGATGATGTACCACAATGTTTGTATCAAGCCCTGACATGTCTTCATACGACCAGGCAAAGACTTCAACATAATCGTGAAGCAACTGAATCAGACACTCCTTGACATTAGGTTCCAAATTGGCACCCACCTTGACCTCCTTTTTGTCTTCCTCAGTTCCCAAGTTAACTGTTTCGACCGGCTCTTCGTGTGGCTGAATGGTCCTTTCTTCCTATTGCAACAACCTGGCCAAATCCCCTGGCACCTCACAATCTTCCTCACTTTCATTGTCGGCTTGGTAGATCGGATTTTCAAAGTCACAATTGGCCATAGCAGAACCGTTACCTATGGGATCCTGAGTGGATGTAGATCTGCATTTTCATATGTGAGTGTGTGTAAGAGCATAGCTACTTTTGAAAGAAAATAAAATGTACAAAAGAAAAACACATAACACAAAATTTGATGCAAAAACGTCCATGATTCATTAATGACATATGAGAATAAAGTGACAACCCTCACAAATGGACCGTTGTGCCTCGGGTAAGACACAAGGTTTTAAAAGTCTAAATTGTTTAAATATTACAAGCCTGAAAATATTAAAAGACAATTACTCTTGAATAAAATTAATAGGAATGAAATCTTTGGCCTCCCAATTGTTGAGCCCGGCGCCGATGGTTGGAAAAATCCATATGTCCATGTTACAGCTGCCATCACTGTATTCTATTGCATTGACTCCTTGATTTCTAATACGTAGAGGTGGTCCTCCAGTGTGATAACGTCGAACAGCTCTTTAGACCTTTGAAGTGAACCCCATCCCAAATTTGTCGGACTTGTAGGGAATATCCGAAGCTGGCCCCAGATGGTACACTCACCTTCTTCAACTACTGCTCAAGCATCTTTCAAAGAGGCCATCTTCAGTGGAAGTCTGGTAATATTCGGGACCTTTGGAGTAGACTTGGTTGTTGTGACCATTGCTGGAACCTCCTCAAAGCTCTGACAGGGAGTCTCTATGAATTCACCATCCATTTCAACATACCTGAAAGAGTTCAGATGGCTAACCATGTATTCCTTCTCTCCGTGAACTATGACAATCTTTCCTTTAATCGGGTATTTTAGCATTTGGTGCAGGGTAGAAGTGACGGCACCAGCACCGTGGATCCAGGGTCGACCTAATAGACAAGAATACGAAATGCGGATGTCCATCACATAGAAAATTGAGTCAAAAGTCTGAGTCCCAATTTTTATGGGGATACTAACTTCTCTGTGCACTGTCCTCTTAAAACCATCAAAGGCCCTTACCATGATGTTGCTAGGTTTCAAGATGAGCCCCTCGCAATCCAGTCGGTCGAGAGCATTTTTTGGCAAGACATTCAATGATGAGCCAGTATCCACCAGAACATGGGCAAGTGTGGTGCCCCTGCATTCAATGGAAATATGCAAGGCATCGTTGTGCTTCCTTCCCTTAGAGGTTAAATCAGCATCAGAAAAGCCCAATCCGTTATCAGCAGTTAGACTGGCCACACAGTTTTCAAATTGGTCGTTGGAGGTTTCTTGGGGCACGTGAGTGGTGTTAAGAAACTTTACCAAGGCTTTGGTGTGGGTCTCAGAACACAAAAGTAAAGACAACAATGATATCTTCGAGGGGGTCTGCCCTAACTATTCGACAATATTGTAGTCACTTTTCTTGATTATCTTCAGTATTTCTTCTATTTCTTTTCTAGAAGCTTCAAGGATGACCTCGGGACGTTCTCTTTCTTGGGCATGCTCAATCAAATCCTCTTTGCCCCTTGTACTAGTAGCAGGGATAATAGTAGGAGTATCACTAGGAGTGTCGGTAAGAGTGGCAATAGGAATGATCACAGGAGTAGCAATGGTCTTTGGAGAAATCTCTGGCGAGAAGACTCTTCCACTTCTTGCTATTTTGCTAGTCCTAGTGATGTTACCGATATCGAGATCAATATCTCTCGCAACTTCGTCTTTGACAGCCAACTGATCTTGCTTGACGCCATAGTAATAAACGTCAACCCCATAACTCCATAGAACAGCTTTATCCAAGGAGTATGATATTGGTCTTGGCATAGTGAGGATTAAAGGTGCAGATCTTGGAACAGATGTAATCCTGACGGGTCTTTTGGTGGAGACCCTGGGAGGATTGTCGGAAATGGTGATTATTGAAACATCTTGATAAGAACTTTTGATAAGAGGTAGCTTTTCAAATAGGATTTCTTTTCTAGTCATCAGGCGCTGGACGCCTATCTTTAGTAACAAACAACCGTTCGGTAGAGATTTGCACAAGTGGTAATTTTCATCATAACCCGGAATTAGACCGGCTTGCAGTAGATTCTGTTTAATGCTCAACAAAGGGGTAATTAAGTCATTCATAGAGGAGACAAAACGATCATCATCAATGGTGTTGATACCTTGGCCATTTCTGGGCATTGCCTCCGTTATTACATTAGGCATTTCCGGGGGATCAAAATCAGTCTCTTTCGCATCGATAAGGTCTTGCACCTTATTCTTTAAGGCCCAACAGTCATTTGTATCGTGCCCCGAGCTTTCAGAATGATAGGCACATCAGGCGTTCGGGTTGTAGCGAGGAGAAGCAGTATTGGGGTTCTTGGGAGCTTCCTTTAAAGTTTCTAGATTGGTCTTTAGAAGGTGTGGAAAAACTTGAGACATGGTCATGTTAATCTGAGTAAATCGTCTCATGGGCGCTTCTGGTTTGCGCTGATAATTTCGCTGCTGATTTGGCACAGGATTAGAAATCATAACAGCCCCTACCGCCGGGCGACGATCAGTTTTGTTTTAATTCCTATAATCATATGCAACACTGACCTCCTTCTTTCCAACAAAGGGCTTCTTCACCATACTCGAGGATGCATATCTTTGAATTTTGCCGCTTTTTATACCAGCCTCGACCCGCTCACCAGTCATGATTAATTCAGTAAACCTAGCTGAGGAACTCCCAATCAGGTGATTGAAAAATGGTCCTGACAAGGTGCCTAGGAACATATCCACTAATTCTCTGTCGGATATAGGGGGCTGGACCCTGCCTGCGAGATCCCTCCATTTTTTAGCATAGGTTTTGAAACATTCACATATTCCCATAGACATGCTTTATAACTGCATCCTAGTCGAAGCCAAATCAGCATTGTACTGATATTATTTGTAGAAAGCGGCAGCCAAATCTTCCCAATTGCAAACGTTGGTCCCTTCCAATTGATAGAACCAATCGAAATGCGTCCCAGATAAGCTCTCTTGGAAGAAATGCACCCACAGATTCTTTTCAGCCGTATGGGGTTGAATCTTTCTGACATATGACCTTAGATTTAGTTTCGGGCAGGAGACACCGTTGTATTTGGCGAAAGTGGGGACCTTGAATTTTTGTGGGATGACAACCCCTGAAATGAGTCCTAATTCTTCAAAATCCAAACCGGGTACCCTCTGAATCTCCATAGCATTCAAATGATCCTTTAGTTGTTTGTATTTATCATCAGCAGGAGGATATTGTTCCTCAGAGTAATCAGGCTCTTCCTCTTCCTCGGATGATGGGTCGTTGTTTACTTCCTGGGTTTTATTATCTCCTTCACCCGATGATGTCACAAAGTCCAAAGTCCGTCTGGCTTGTCCTTTAAATCTTCTTCCCATGATCACAACACCGGTTGACTTCTTTGTTTTCTTCTTCTTCTCTTTGGCCAGCTGAGTCTTCAACTCCTCTAGTCCTTTTGTCAGAGCCAAGAGAATTTGTTGAAACTGGGCGTTCTGCACCTGAAGATCTTTCACAGTTTGTTCAACATCCATCTCACTGAAATAAACAGTAGAAGGATAAGGTGACCTGTTATGAGAAACATGTATGATGTTATGATGAATGAAGATGCAATATGCAAATGATTCCAAGGAAAATTAGAGATTTAAATTTGTTCAAACCAAAAAAGAACACACGTTATATTAATAAAACCAAGTTTGAATACATCATGCCTCCTTGGGCTTACAATGAAAAAAACAAAATACAGCAAATCTCCTAAGACAAAAAGACTGAACGCATCCTCTTTGGAGCAATGTAGGCATTCAGGGTTTTCTCTTCATGAAGCAGTTTGGTGAGCTCCATAACTTTCTTCTCACTGGCGTAATATTGGGCTTCAAAGGTGTCTCGCCCTTCCTTCAACTGAACCCAAGCTTTCTGCAGGTCTTCGAGAGAGGTTGGCATGTTAGGATGAAGAACGGTGTATGGGACGTCTCCTTCAATAACAGGCTCAATGATGATAGGAAGGATGGAAGGGTAAGGCATCAAGAGACTCTAGGCACGAGCTCGTACCCACCTAAGGTAAGGCTCGAGAGGGATAGAGTTTTTATGTCCCAAAGTCCTACTGTCCACCTTGTTCACCATTCCCCAAGCACGTGTAAACCTCTGGCGGTAACCTTGGTCTTCTTTGTCGTAGTCAAACACCAGACCTTGGATGAGCATCTCATGAGGGTCGTCTCTTCGGGCATACCCAAACTGTCGAAGAGCTAAGCATGGGTTGTAAGTGATACCTCCCCTAATACAAAGCATAGGTACGTTAGGGAACTCCCTACAGCGGTCAATGATAGAGACATCTTCCAAGGATCTCGAACACCAACGGATATCAGAGTGGGTGAGAGACATCATCCTTTGAGACCAAGTCAGTCTTTGCTCGTTCTTCAATGTTGACTGAGGCAGGTGTGAAGTGAACCACTCAGCGAGTAGGGGATACAACACAAAAGAGTACCTCTTTTCTTCATGGTGCGGGTATAAAGGCAATGCAAGATGTCTCCTAGTAAGGTAGGTATAGGATTGCGAGAGAGAAAGACTTTGATTGTGTTAGCTTCTATGAATTGGTCCGAATTGGGAAACAGAACCAAACCATAAATGAGAAGAGCCAGGACGTCTTTGAAAGCTTGGAAATCCATGTCATCCCAGAATGAACGAGCTTTTTCCAATAGAAACTTAGCTAGAAAGCCTTTTACCCCGCTTCTTGTTTCCCAATTGGCTATGATGTCCGCCCTCTTCATATGCAAAGCTTCGGCGATGACTTCAGGTTTTGGAATCCCTTCTAGACCGGTGAACGGTATCTAATCAAGCACGGACACCCCTAAGAGTAGAGAGAATTCTTCCAGTGTAGGTACCAACTAATAGTCCGGGAAAGTGAAACAATGATGTACGAGATCAAAGAATTGGAATAGTACACACATCATCTCTTCTTGGAAGTTGGATGTAGTCAAGCTGAGGAGTCGACCATATTTCTTGTTAAATGGAGAATCCTCGGGCACTCTTGAGGCTAGCTCTTGAAGTTGAGGATGTGCATTTACAAAGTTGATTCGGATGGTGTTTCTTCGGAGGGAATTCATGTCCTACAAAACAAAAACAAAGATAAATTTCTAAATCCTTGAAATGGTTAGTGAGCATTCATATGGTGTTTATGATGTTTATGATGTTTATGTATAAGTAAATATATACACACACCACAAACAAGTCCCTATGTTTTAGGCTTGCATGAGTTTTGTAGGTAAGTACCCTCTTGAAGTCTAGTTCGCTCAACCTGTCCTAGCAATAGTGATCGGGATCTAAAGGATCTCAATATCACCGACCTTTCTCTTAGGCATTGTCTCATCACAACAAACTTTTCTTGCAACCGAGATATCCCAAAAGACTAGCCTCAATTAGTGTAGTATCGAGTATCAACTAGTTTTCAGCTCTACATCGAAACCGGCTATCTCACTACGTACTAATGGCCAAGTTTGTTCAATTAGGGTTCTAAAGTCAATTAGTGCTTCATGACGCCACATAGTGGCCCCGTATTCTCCTCGATTCACCATGAGGGATACCGGTACCCACAAATGCGTCACACTAACAGAGCCATTGTTTCAACCATATCGGTCTACGCCGTACAGTCTCCACAATCTATTGCTATTTACCTAAAAATGTGTCCCAAATCTAGGTGGAGGATCAAAGTAAGCCCAATACAAAGAACTAAATATAAAGCACACAAATCAAATAACAAAAGCGAGTAAAGGTGATCTAACCCTAAGGTAACCCTACTTTTATATTTCCAATACTCCTCAGCAGAGTCGCCAGTTCTGTGATACGGTGGGAGAACTGACTTGGTTTTTTGCGTTTTGATCGCATTTGTGTGGATAGCAAGAGTCGCCACCGACTTTTCTTTTATCCAAAAGGAAAGGTAAAAAAGCACAGGAAAGACCTTTCGAGATTATTTCTCGGGTTCGGGGGGTAGATTATGAAAAGGGAAGGTGTTAGCACCCTTTTCATCCATGGTTTTCCATGGGCTCTTAGTTACTTGTTTAGATCACTTCCTTTTGTTTGAAAGTGTGCTTGTGGTGTGGGCTTTGAAAGTGTTTTGAAAAAATCTCTTTGTAATGGTTCTCGTTTCTATAAGAACGCGTATAAAGTTTTGTTTCGAAAGATGATTCAAAGATGTGTTTGTGGATTGTGTTTTGGAAGGTGTTTTGAAAAGTTGTTTTGCAATGGTTCTCGTCTCTATAAGAATGTGTACAAAAGGTTTTGTCTTTTGAAAATGTTTTGAGATGAAAGTGTTGGTGTAAAAATGTTTTTTTGTCGTGAGCAAGCGAGTAACTTGGAGCAAATCTACCTACTCGAAAGGTCTTAAATATTCTTTTCTTCCTCGTTTAGATTTTTCTATCTTACCATTGATTTGGTAAGAATCCCCATCGTTGGATGTGAAGGGACAGGCGCGGGTCAATTTTACAATCATCGAAAGAAACTTATGAGACGCTTTAGCAATTTCCATAAGGGATTAAATCGTTTTACCGAAGGCAACATCGAGGGTCATCGAGGGACTACGATCTTTTTTATCGAAGGGTCATTGCTAAAACGTTCCATATTCGAGGGACATAACTGTGTTTTTGAGGCAACGAGCGAGGCTACCCTAGAGGTGCGTGTGTGTAAAAGTGTGTTTGATTCAAGTTATTTTGTTTTTGAAATTAGGTTATCTAGCAATTGATTTTAAATCTTGTCATACACGCCTAATTACTATACAGTAATAAGTAAAAACAGTAAAATGCGGAAATTGAAATTCTACGCTATTACAAAGCTTCGGGAATAGGGGTACAAATTAATGAATGGGGATGAGTCAAACGCGATCACCAAGTTCAAATAGCAAACAATACAACCACATCGAACTTTAACAATTTAACTAGAACTATAACAGTCTATAAAAAATTAATTGACAAAGCATAAAAAAATTTGGGTATTTTTGTTTATGAGCAAATAAATAGATTTTTAAACCCCTTTTTTTTTAATTAAACATTAACAAAATAAAATTTAAATTACAAAAGTCATTTAAAGTAATCTAAAAAAACTAATTTAAAATTCTAAAAAGAATTATCCTAAAACAAACTAATTAAATAAAACTAATTCTAAAATTTATTGACTAAATCTAAATTAAGCTAAATACAACTAAATAAAAATTATCCTAACACCAACTAATTAAAAAAGTTAAACCTAAAATGTATTAAGCCTAAATTAATATTAAGTAACTAAATAAAATGACACTTAAAAAAAACAAAAGAACTAAACCTAATTTTAATAGTTAAATCATGTTAGGTTAAGTTAATATGTAAACTAAAAAAAGAAAACAAAATCCCTCAGTCTTCTCTCTCTCTCTCTCTCTCTCTCTCTCTCTCGCCGTTCTCTTCTTTGCTCCAATGGTTTTCCTCTATCTTACCCTAAACCTAATCCAATGTCTCTCGTCTCTCAAACGCCTCTCATCTCTCTCTTCGTGAATACTCTCAACATGCATTCTCTATTTCTCTTAGCTCTCATGATTCAGCTCCTCACTCTCGGTTCTTTATCTCATGATCTCTAGCTAAACTCATCCCAGAGAAACCTAAAACCCCAAATTGGAACGTTACTGTAATCGTAAAAGGGTGAGAACAAAGATGAATTACCTTTTCTTTTTGGCTTCTAAGGTATGTTTCTAATCTTGTTTTTGTTCCTTCTTCTGATTCGGTGAGTTATTGATTATGAAGAAATCCCTAATAGCTTGACTTGAGTAAGGTAGTCTCTTGTTCTTTATATTTTTTGTGATGCTGAGTTGAGAGTGACAAAGGGTTTCTGGAAGTTTGTTGATTCTAAGTTCTTGTGATTTTGCGGGTTTTGAGTTGTGTATTGAGACAAAGGGTTTGTTGAAATTTTGACTGAGTTTTTTGTGATTTTTTACTGGTTTTGAGTTGTGTATTGAGACAAAGGGTTCGTTGATGATGGTGTTTGATGATAATATCTTTTGATGCTGAAAACTTGTTGACTGACTTGTTGGTTCTGGTTTTGTGGCTTTGATATCTCTGGCTTTTGGTTTCTACAGTGATGGCTTTGCTATGTTTTTTGATGATTTTGTAAATCTGTTGGTTCTCTCTCTTCTTGATATCTGATCTGTCTCCCCCTCTGATATGCTTCTTGTTCTTTGTAATATATAGCTGAGAAGTAAGAATTGGAGGGAAAGTTTTTAAGGATTTTGAACCATTATGGTATGTTGACTTTGAAACCTTTGAGTGTAGTTTCCATCTTCCTATTTGTGTGCCAATGTTGGGCTACAGGTTTTGATGCAGGTTATTTGGACAGATATTTTGGCACATAGCAGGATTTTGGACTGCATTGGTTTATGGTGATATCTCTTTCATCTTTTCTCTTTCCTCTTTCTATGAAACAAAAGTAGTCTTTGCTTATTTTAAAATTCTGAAGGGTTTGTATAATCTTAAAGAAAATGATGATGTCTTGGATTTTATCCATTTGATGGTTAACATTATTTACTTGTTGCTCCCTGCCGTTTACAGTTTTTGTTTATTGCAGCTTGACTTTGCCTTTGCAATGTTTGTTCTGCTATGGCTTTTTTTTTGGGCTGCTGTATTTGACAGCATTTGGGTTTTGCTGCTTTGTTTTGCATCTTGGTCGTTTTATCTAGACTTACTGATGCCTTTTCTTTTGCTGTTGTTATTTGTTAGGTTTCCTATTTTGTTGCTTTGCACTGCTGTCTTCTGTTTGCAGCTTTGGGCAGTTTGCAGGTTTGGATATGGACAGAAACATGGCTGGTTTTTTTTCTTGGCAGCAAAGTTTGGACAAATATTGGGTTGTTTTGTTATGAAATCTTGTTTTGAACCTCTTTGTCCTTGTTTATTGTGAACCAAATTTCTTTGTGATTTGCAATAGGCAAAGCTAAGACTAAAAATTCTGATTCCATAAGACAAACCCTAATGATGAACTTACAATACTTTCTTTTGTAAATTTTATGCTCATGTTTATGTTACTAACAAAGTCTTTTTCCTTTTGTTTCATGTGATGAGAAAACCAATGGGCAATAGGGAAAATTGATGAGGAGCAACTTGAAGTGTTCGATGAAGACTTTGAAGAAAACTTCTTTGTAGTTTACTTTTTAGAACAAACTTGTATCCATTAAGAAATTTTGTTATATTGTAATTTTTCCAATGTGTACTTTGAACAAACAATCCCTAATGATACCAAAAGTATGCAAAGTCTCTTTTAATTGAAATTCAAATTTGAATTTTACAACATCCCATGAATGAGTTCCACAATACCTTGTTCCATGAAAATGAAATTGGATTGGAATTATTGAAAAACACTTTCCAAATCACTACTTGAATTCATGATGATCACAACTGACTTTATAACTGCATTTCAAACAAACCTGCACCTTGTACTCCAATTCCTAAACAAAATAAATGTTTAAGAATATAACTCAATTGGCCAACTTGAATCCACAATCATGATTGTTTTAAATGATAGCATTAATCTTCATATCCTATCCAAATAAACATTCTCTTGATAACAATCGTCAGTCCTTCAGTAAACTGTGTTTAAGAAAAAAAATTAAAAAACAACAAATGCCTTGTAACGATTCGATAATTTTAAAGTCTTACAAACACAATTTTCCTTCGATTCTTTGAAGATAAATCCATGAGCGACATCACATATGACCATGAGCAGAAACAAATGTCTCAAGGTCCTGTAATTAGAAGAAATCACAATTCTTAGCAATCAGACGACTGTTATTTGAAATTAGGTCAAAATTCATGATGAGACTTCCAACGCATTCGAATTTTTGGTGATCTTCTATGCGTAATCAGTTCTTGATTTGTGAAGAGAAATTTGAGATGGCATCAAGGAGAATCATATGCAATAAAAACCATTCAAAAATATTGAATAATGAAGAAGTTACGGTCGTTTTGAATTTGTTCTCGCAAAAGGGTGATTTTTTAAGTCAATGTAGTCGTTTTCAGTTATCTGGCCCATTGATTGAGAAAACTTGCAATGCGAGGTTTGAAGACTGACTTAAACTATCCTTGAGGAGACATGAATACCTATGAAGACCATTTGAAACCTTGAAGACTCAAATTTCTTGGAGAAAATGCAAAACCCTAATTGCTGACTTATTGCTCAAGAAGAGAATCTATTTGATCAACTTCTGAGCCAAATTAAGTATTCGAGTAACCCTAGGATAGTATCTTGAATGAAAATGGAAGGGAAAATTTTGGGGTACAACAAAAATCCTCAGCAAAGAACAAATTCGAGTGATCAGACACCAAGAACAAAAATTTAGTGACTGTCGTATCTAAGAAACCCCTGTGGTTCCTCAACCGTCGCAAACTCCCTTCTTGAGAGATGAGTGCTTGTATCAAGTTAACTGAATGTAGGAATGGAGAATATCATGGAGAATGGCTGGGAACCAAATAATTTTGAGCCTTAAATCCTTTTTCCTAAAACCGTGAACCAGGCCACGTTACAACCCTTAAAAGTCTAACTGAAGCATGGGTTAATTCGAAGCAATACTATGCCTCGACATATTTTTAATAAATGTTTTTTAACTTCAAGACAAACATAGGATTTATATTAGAATTATCATTCTTAGACAAACATTCTTTGCATGTGAATAAGTGATTGAACATCAAAGAAGCTTGCACGATAAGAATCAAATGAAAACCTAATTATCCCAAAGGACAAATTGCTGCAAAAATCTGTCGAAAAGAAAATCATCTTAAAGAATGATCTTATTCTGGGGCATTCTCTCAAAGCTTCCAATCAGAGGCTACCACGTCGATGAATCTCTTCCAGCTTTTGCCAACCTATCAGAGGCAGTCATGTCAATAAATCTCTTTAAGCTATAATCTGGGGCAGTCATGCCGAGCAACCTATTCGGAATTCATTCAACCTGGGGAAGCTACATCGAGATTCGACAAATCTCTCCAAGAATCCATGATCAGAGGCATTCTATTTTGTAGCCTAATATTTTGGGGCATGCCACCTTGTGTCGTATTATGACACGGTTCCTCCATCCTTCCACTCAAAGAATGTCTTTTTAGAGATTGTTACAGACAGGGGCATTCCTCATCCCCACTTGTGAAGCTGCTCAAGCGAATTTATGTCATTCATATAAATGCGATCAGGTTAACAGCATCATGACAGTCACTTTGACTCGGTTAAAATCCTCAGAATCATCCTCATTCCCTACAAATGTTTAAGCACGTAAATCTCCAGCAATAAAGTAAACTCGGGGCATCTGAAGATACCCAAGCCCATTTCCTAGTCCCTAAGTGGTTCGTGGAGTAAGGAAAGCCAGACCGAGCATTTCCTCCCCAACATAGAGAAAACTTGGAGCATTTGAAGAGATCCATGTCTATACTCATCCATCCACAATAAGTCCAGGATGTAGGGAAAGTCTGATCAAGCTACTCCTCCCCAGCAAGACTGCAATTCAATCCCCAATAAGGCTATAAATCAATTCTCGAGTTTTCAAGCACCGATTCGTATTGGTATCTCAAGACAACGGGCTACGGACCCTAATGAGCCTAATATTTGGCACTCTGCATATAGTAATCATCACTGCATATTACATTTCATCCTCAAGTGCATAGCATGTCCACTGAAATGGATCATTATGCCATACACTTCAAAATGCATATGAAGCATAAGTCAGATTTGGTACCTTGCACGAAAGCCTAAATCAATCCTCAAAACAGTAAAACATCCCCACAAAGAATTCCATCCTTACAATTCTAATTGACATTCGTCATTACACTACGAACTAAAATAGCCACGGTGCCAATACATTGTACTCCCAACTCTTAATACCCATTGTTAATCTTTTCTTGGGTCACAGATCTCCCAGAGATCTTAGCCTCATGTTATCTTCTCTTGGGTCATAGATCATACTCCGATTTGTACCCTTTACATTTCTTTTTGGGTTGTGAATCCTACATGATAGATCCTCCGATGTCATCGATTTTACCCATTGTATTTACCTTTATTTTTGGGTCGTGAATCCTACACGATAGATCCTCCATTGTCGTCAATTTAACCCGTCATCTTTACCTTTCTTTTTGGGTCGTGAATCCTGCATGATAGATCATCCATTGTCATTGATTTTACCCATCATCTGTACCTTTCTTTTTGGGTCGTGAATCCTACATGATAGATCCTCCGCTGTCGTCGATTTTACCCGTCGTCTTTACCTTTCTTTTTAGGTCATGAATCATACACGATAGATCTTCCACTGTCGTCGATTTTACCCGTCATTGTTACCTTTCTTTTTGGTTCGTGAATCCTACACGATAGATCCTCCGCCATCGTTGATTTTACCTGTTGTCTTTATCTTTCTTTTTAGGTCGTGAATCCTACACGATAGATCATCCATTGTCATCAATTTTACCCGTTGTCTTTACCTTTCTTTTTGGGTCGTGAATCCTACATGATAGATCCTCTATAGTCGTCGATTTACCCATTGTCTTCACCTTTCTTTTTGGGTCATGAATCCTACACGATATATTGTCCTCTATCGTTGAGTTTACTCATCGTATTTAAGTTATCATGTTGTCATTAATCCTACTTCTAGTCACCACGACATCATCAAACATATCTTTTCAATCACTATGACACCCACTTCCACGAGAACCTTGTATTGGCATCGTTACCCCGTTATAAGCGATCACTACTCAACTACATTTATCCATCATAACCACTTCACCAGAAACTGAATTTTCTATCCCAACAGACACCACAAATAATAACAGTTACATCATCTCTCCAGGACAAATTTCAGGTCTTGGTATTTAATCTTCTTCTACCTTAAATGATTGAAAGGCTGATGCCAATCTCACTTTCAGGTTTAAGACGATTAAATAGGGGCAGCTATCATACCCCAAATTTTTCCTACCCTTTTCACTTTTATCTGGCTTAGGCTTTGCATTTGATTTGCATCATTTTCATTAGGTCAATCACACATCCTTCCCTCATTCAATAAGGCAGTGGTTCAAAGCATCAGTGGTTGTGCTAATTTGGGTTTTGTTTTGGTTTGAGGCTTCTTTATCTAATAGAGTCAATTTTTCTAGTTCCTCCTTGAGAAGTGGACAGTGGAATCAGGTTTCAAAGTATGATTATCATGAGTTTCTTGTTCATCCATGTACAAGGCAATTTCTCATTCAAATTCACCAAGATCTCGGATTAGGGTTTATTTCCCTATGTGTGATTAAAATCCGAGTTTGCTCCTCAGTTACCAACTCCTAAGTTGTTCATTCAGAAATTAGGGTTTTGGCCCCTTTCAAGTTGGGAGCTTCATTTTCATTAAGACTAGGTTTCTATAATGAGTGATTTTTGGATTACTTGTTGGGTTTTTATGATTGAATGATTTTTTTATTACTTTTTGGATTTCTGGATTACTTGTTGGGTTGTCCGGACCAACAAAAAAGTTCATAACATGTCAAACAACACTGCTCAAGACACCATCTGATACCAACAGTTAACCCACAAAATCTTCCAAAAACTATGCTAAAACACTTCAAGGAAACCCTGCTCAAACTCCCTCTTCCTCTCTCCCGCATACACATACTTATGTCCAAATATCCACCATACACTACAACTCACTTCAAAACCTCACCATTGCTCACACCTTAAACTTCACTCCTCAACTCTACAAACTGCATCTTCTGGAATCATCAACAAACAAGAACAACATGTTCTCGACACTCACATATCTGCAACAACAAACATACATCAACATGGATCGAAATAGAGCACGATCTCAATAAAATAAGAAGAGAAGGACTAATGTGAAATTGATATGAGAGCTACCCCCACTAAGTAAGCTTCCTGCAATTTCCAGAAATTCCCAAGAGCGATACAACATAATTCAGAATCAAAATTCTCAGAAGATTTACAAAGGGTTGAAGAGCATTATTTACCTCTGGTTTTCTTGATACGTGGCTGGAATTGAACCTCTTGGACTAGCTCTGAGCACAACAAGCAACATCATTGCCTCAACAACAAATCCACAATGCACTAATTGCACACGCACAAGAAACGTACGAAATCTAATGAGAAGTAGAAGGAAGACGAAAATACATAGTACTTAGAAGAAAGAAGAGGAATAATTAAGGATGAACGCATACCTGAGTTGTTGAAGAGCCACTGGATTTCTCCGATAGGTAAGTGTTTATATCTTATCTTTACTTTACATTCTTCATTCACCTTTCCTTACGCCATAGTGAAACCTTGTGAGTTCGAAGACGAGCAAGAGCTGAATGATAATAAGTGATAATAGAAATGGTGGGTGAAACGCTGATGATGAGAAGTATGAATCGGAGTTGAAGCAAAATCAGAGGCAAATGAAGGTGATGAGACGATATCGCAAATAAAAAACATAATGAGATGAGAAAGAGGACAGTGATGAGAGATAATGAGGTTGTTGTTTTGGTTCGGCAAAGGGAATAGAGGAAGAGGATGAACAGAGGGTTATTGAGAGAGAAGAGGAATGATTGGAAGAGAGAAGGTTGGGGTTTAATTTTGAGGAAGAGAGAGAGATTCTATTTTTTTGTTTTAATTGTTGGTTTAATGGGGAAATAAAAAAATTTTAATTTTAATAAATGATAACTTTTCCTCTTCCCTACACCAGCGGCGCCCCATCCCTTTAGATTAGGGTTTCAAAATCCTTCATTTTCTCTAACAGGTCCGGGTTTGGGCTTAATTATTTTAGCCCAACCCATTTTTTAAGTTTCATTTTTATATTAATTGAAGCACAGAATAAACGAATTAAACAGCTTGGTGCAGTGGTTAGCATGTGTGTTTGTATCCGTGAGGTCCTGGGTTTGAGACCCCCTGGGATACTTTTACCATTATTCTGCTTTTTTATTCCCTTTTAACCTAAACTCTTTTATTTTATTTTTAGTTAAAGGTGTATATACAACAGAAAAACAAATATGGTTTAGTGGTAAGGCTGATTGGTTGCAACCTAGAGGAACATTGTTCGATCCCTGGCCCTCGTCCTTTTTAGCTTTAAGTTTATTTATTCTTATTTCATCCAAAAATTCACAAGAAAAATACCAAAAATATTATATTATAATTTTAATTTTCTTTTGATTATTTCTTTACTAAAAAATAAAAATATATTAGAATATAGTAGTATTGGAATTTTTTATTCCCTTTTTAGAATTCCTCCATTTCGTAATTCATAATAATTTAGAATTAGATTTTAATTTTTATTTTCACAAAATATCATAAAAATATTATAGTATTATTTTATTTTATTTTATTTACTTGATAAAAATCATAACAAAAAATATGTTAAGAATTGAATTTCTTTGTTTTTGTTTGATTAGTTGGTTAATCTTGATTACATGTCCCCTTAAGTGATTCCCCGAATCAATTAAATTTATGTTGATCGTTTCATGTTGAATTAGACATTAAGATCAAACTTTGTATGATAACTTTAGGATATAATTTACCTTTTACACTCAACATTAGGTCAATCTTTGTACATGACAACATTAGGGTAGAACTTCCCCTTAGAATTTTCTTTTACATTGCATATTCCATAATTAAAACTAAAACTTTCTCTCTTTAATCAAAAAATCTAAAAACACTTAATTATTACTCAAACTCATTTCACACTTAACAAAAAATTCTACAAATCAAAGATCTCATCAAAAGGGCATGTTATCTCTATTCTACCGCGATACTAGCCGTTCTTATTGCTAGAATACGTGTGTTAACGTTGCTTACTAAAAACACAAATGAACCAACATTTTCTAGAAGAACTATGATGTTCTGATTCCTTCACGGGATACGTAGGCAAAGAGTTGTGAGACCCTCACAAACGCACTAATAAAAAACCATTTCATTCCCCTTAGCAAGTATAGTTATAGATAGACACGCCCTTAGAAGCAAACAATCAAAATGGATCCCATTGAGTACAACGGATGTGAGGGGTGCTAATACCTTCCCTCATATAATCGACTTTCGTACCCTCTATTTTGGTTGCAAGACCAGCTTATCCATTCCTCTTGGGGTTTTCTCTATATTTCTCTTTCCTTCCGGATAAATAAAGTTCGGTGGCGGCTCTGTGTTTTTTGCTGGTCGCTTCAATAATTTGAATTATTATTATTAGAGATCTTGAAATATGATACAATATATCAATCTTGGATTGATCTTATCCTTCAAGAAAAACAATTATCAATAATGGATACAAGTGTTCACAATGATGATATGAAACTTAGAACAATTTTTCAATGAAAAATTAGTGCAAAAAGTTTCAATGAAAATTCTTATATAGAACACTTGATAAAATTTGAAAGATAATAAGTTTATGTAAATTTGAATTGTTGATTGAAAAAAGTTAGAAATAATTTTGAAATTTTGAGTTTATATAGGCCTCTATACAGCCTTTCAAAATGGTATGATTCCATAAAAAGGATGACATGCTTCATGAATCAAACAACACAACTTTTCTGCATTTTACAACTATGAAAAATTCACACTGTTTCGGTGGTAACCGGTTCCCATAAGTGGGTACCCGGTTACCATTTTTCTCAACGTTACTGAATTTCAAAATTTGTGTTGGGTAACCGGTTCCCATAAGTGGGTGATCGGGTTCCCCAAGACAGAAGCTATTGTTTTTGCAAACTGATGCAGGGTAACTGGTTACCATATCTGGGTAACCGGGTTCCCTAAGATTTTTCTGAAATATTACTTTTGAGAAAATATGTGAAACATCAAGTTGTGATTTCTACAACATGTTTGAAGATTTATGGCATGAATGAAACATTGTTATGAACACTTGTATGCATATAGAGAGGTTGAATGCTTTATACCTAGACATTTGATTTGTTCATATAATATTTCTTTAAGACTTTGATACATTTTACTTGATTAAAATGTCTTGACTTGAGCCATTCCATTTTGCAATCAATGATAGTTTGTCTTCATCAAAACACTTTAGGAAGCTTGTCTTCACATTCTCCCCATGTTTGATGATGACAACCTTTGCTTGAAAATTTTGATGCATCTTGATTTCTCTATCTATTTTGAAAACTCCCCCTAAGTCAAATGCTCCCCCTTGATCCATGCATGAATGTTTTCTTTGAAATAATCTTGCTACATTTTTTGTTAGAGAAAATAGAACACATAGAAGCAATGATTATTCTCCCCTTTTGTCATTAGCAAAAAGGAATGGGGAAAGAAGAGAGCAAAAGATAAATAGAACTTATACACATAACATAACACATATAACATAACACAATAGATAACATGACATAGTTCAAGCATAAAGGACATGAAATTGTTCTAGTATCTAAACATAAAACATAGAAATAGTAAAGACTTAGACTTATAAATATAAAAAATTAATACATAATATTTTTTGTTTAGAGACATTCTTCCATATCCTCATCAAATTCCTCCTCTTGTTAATCTCCATCACTATCTATTTCCTCTTCCATCATTTGGTTCTTTTGGTATTTGAGAAGCTATTTCATTTGGCGCTTAAAAAGGGCATGTTCAAACTGATTTTCCCTATGGTTTCGATCAGCATTACATTTCATGGAGCTTATCTTGTTAAAGATGAGTTCTAAAGTGTGTCCACTTTTCGAAACCAGAAGAGGAGCAGCAGCAGGTGCAAGATCTTCTTTGTAAATAAACTTGCCTTCACGATCCAATATGATACTTTGCGGGCATAAGAGGATGATGTCTGATGTTAAAAGTGAGTCTTCTGGTCTTGAGTTTGGGTTCATCATCTTGTTGGTCAGCACTAGTTTCACCAACCTTGAGCTTTCCCTTTGATTCCCTTGAAGAAGAAGGAGCCATTGATGAAAGTTTAAAGCTTTTTGAAGTTAGGGTTTTGAAAGGGATTTTAGGATATGCGAGAGATGGAGATTTTGTGATATGGGTTTTGAGGTGAGAAAGGTTTATAAGGAGTGTTTGGGTGAGTGGGTTTTAATTTGTGGGTGAAGAAAAAGAGAGAGTGAGCTTTAATGGAGGAAGGAGAAGAGTGAGCTTTGAGAGAGTGAAGGGTTCCATGAATATGAATGAATGGGGCTTATAATATTTTCGAATTAAAAAAATAATCACTTTAAATGAGTCAAACAAAATAAGCACTTAGATGTAAAGTAAACACAAATGTACATACACTTAATCGAAGACTTCTTTCTGTCCAGGGGTAATCGGTTACCAGGTATGGGTAATCGGTTACCGTTTCTGAAAAACAATTCCCAGGGAAACTATGTGAGTGGTAACCGGTTACCATAAATGGGTAACCGGGTTCCATAGACAGAAAAGCATATTTTATTTTCTTTAAAAAACATAGAGAGGTTTCTTAAGCACACACAGAAATCATGTTTTTTATGAATAATAAGGTAAATTTTACACAACAACAAGTCATAATACATGAGTAAAAGAGGTGTACCTTTGATTCATTAAATTCTAATGAGTAGAAAATTGGAGTAATCATACATAACCTTCATCTAAAATTCCAATTTCTCGTCGAATTTTGTAGAAAGGTTCTTTTGCGAGAGGCTTTGTGAAGATATCTGCTAACTGATTATGAGTATCCACAAAAGTAACTTTGACATCTCCTTGAAGCACATGATCATGAAGGAAATGATATCGAATATAAATGTGTTTGGTTCTTGAGTGCA
The DNA here is from genome assembly GCA_948472305.1 of Vicia faba. Lineage (NCBI taxonomy): Eukaryota > Viridiplantae > Streptophyta > Magnoliopsida > Fabales > Fabaceae > Vicia > Vicia faba. The sequence continues at coordinate 1,252,192,315 of OX451739.1, read as the reverse complement.
TGACCGGATTCTTTGTAATATTGATCTCACTGGTGTTGTCACAACATAGAGGAATTCATCTGAGATCGAGTCCGTAGTCACAGAGTTGTTGCTTAAGCCAAAGTATTTGCACATAACAGCTACCTGCTGCTATTTATCCTTCTTCGGGCGTAGTAAGAGCAACGCATGCTTGTTTCTTACAAGCCCGTGATACTAAATCATATCCAAGAATATGACAAGTACCACTCGTGCTTTTTCTATCAGTTTTATAACCTGCATAATCCACGTTAGAATAACCAATTAAATTGCAAACACTACCTTTAAGATACCATAATCCGACATTTGTTGTTCCTTTGAGATACTTCATGATTCTCTTGACTGCCATGAGTTGTGATTCCATTGTATTTATGTTGTACCCCAATTTTTTCCCATAAGATCCCTTCATCATATCATATCAATTCAATCACAACAAGATCACACACTAGGGTTTGCTTTTCCTCCCTATCTTTAGCTTTTCTCTGTGAGGAATCATCAAGCACCTTGACTTGTATTTTTATGATCATCTATGTTTTGATTATCCTTTAACAAATAAAATACAATATATGTGTGCCCTAATTGTTGATGATGTAGGTGAAAGCACAATGAATTCCATCAAAGTTGGTATTTGGAATCATAAGTTCATTATTTGTGTCTTCCTTAACAAAGCTTCATTGAGATTCAAGCCTCATCATTAAAGATGTTTGAAGTAACATCATGACAAAGCCTATTATGATTCATCACACGTCAAGTTGTCAAAGATAGTTCAAAGGTACAAAGGTTGATTGAAGAAGTTTGGCATAGTTGGATAAGTCTTTGTTTCCATTGATCACAACTGCATATCTCCTTCATTTCTCAAGATATGGCAGTGGTGTTGGTTGTTATGACTTCTCATTATCATCCTCAACAACTTATATTTACATGAAAAGGTGTTGGTGCAAGAATGTTGATCAAAATTGCAAAGGTCTCCCAAATCATTTTCTTGCTCTAGGAGTTAGGGTTTTGAACTTCTAAGGGGTATATCTTGCTCATCTTTTGGTATTTTTGAGTAATTCCAATAACATACTTCTCTTCAAATGGTTATTAACAAATCACTTCAAAGTTTCAAGGAAATTTTGTATGTAAGAAATTTGATGATGAAGAAAGATTACAAGTCCTCCAGATGAACCCTCAAATTCCTTTATGTGACTTCAAATGATCATAACTTGATCAATTTTTATCACCTTGAACCCATTAGTTTTCCAAAATGATCTTGAATGTGTGAACTTCAACCCATATTCAAAATTCAAAGTGCAAAGTTGAAGGAAGATGCCCTAAGGATGCAAAAGATTATAGGTCATTTCATGAATTTTTTCCAAATTCAACAAGTAATAACTCTCTCAATTTTTGGAGATTTTTAATGGTTCAAGTCTCAAAATTTCATTCACGAGATCTACTTCATGTCATATTTTTTGGTCAAGAACAAATTCCAAGTGGAAGTCCATGTTTGGATGCAAGACATTATAAGTCATAAAACTTAGAAATTTTCTAAGTATGGAAAGTCAACTTCTTTTTCCCAACTTTGACTCATTGAAACTTTCAGCTCAAGCAACCATTTTATCTTATTCTTTTACCATTTCAAAGCTTGCAACTTCCTCTTTCAAAAGCTTCAAGAATCATGCCCTAAGACCCCATGAGTTGAAAATGCCATTGGTTCAAAAATGGTACCTTGGAACTGAAGTTTCTCAAGCAGTCGAAATTTGATTTCCATAATACAACTTCTAATCACCAAAATTCCACACTTTTTACACTTAAGCTTGATTAGCAAATGTGTTTGGACCATTTAGAGTGTCAAAATGCATCATTTGGGTGAGTTTTGATGCACATGTGATCACACTTTCTTCATGAACACAAGTGTGCACGAATTCCCTCTAAATTGCGCCATCCACCCCTCTTCTTGATTCCATTCACTTCTTCTATATATACATGCTCTATTCCACTCATTTTTCTAAAGCTTGAACAGCCAAAATCACTCTGCCAAACACTCTCCATAGCTCACTTTTCTAGAACTTCGAAATTAGTGTTCTAGCTTTCTTTAATCCTTTTTATTCATCAATTCACCTTCCTTGAACCTAACTGAAGCTAACAGAAGAAGAATCAAGTTTTAAAACTCCCTGAATCGTGCTAGCCAAGTTCGATTTCAGAGCTCTGCAACTTAACTTCAATAGGTAGATTCCTCCATCAATTCTCTCAAACTTTGATACTATTGTGAAGCTCTTGTCATCCTGGTTCTAGTCGTAACACTTGCTTGTAACGGGAAACACGTTTTGACCATGAAATTTCAAATCCCTTTTCAAAACTTCTCTTCCAAATTGTTGGAGCTACAGTTTACATAAAGTTTTCGCGAAGGTGTGGTTGTCTTCGTCTTGATGAGACGAAGCGAATGGTACCAGTCTCGTGCTCTAATTTTATTGTTTGAGCGACCTAGTTTTGAGACTGGCTGGAGGTTGAAGATGACCAACGTGTCATCCTTCAACCAATGAAACAGTGCCATTTGGAATTTTTGAATTTCTGATTTTATATTGAATCATGTGCTTTATTCATTAATGACCATGATATGCACAGCGCTCCAGATCCCTTGGATTTGATTACTAACGCGTTTTGACTCTCATCCAATGGTCCACATATTTTTTACTTTATTTTTTGTTTCTTATTTTTATATTTAATTGTTTTAAATTTCAAAAATTCATAGAAAATTCATTTTAACTCCAAAAAATCTGGAAAAAAATTATGGAAAATACTTTTTATTTTTCTCTTTCTGATTTTTATTTTTTTACAATTTTATTTTGTGTTTTGATACTTTTATAAATTTTCACTTTTTTTGATTTATTTTAAATGTTTAAAAATACTTTTATTAATTTTTAAATTCTGGAAAAAAATAGGGAAGGATCCAATGACATTTTGACAATTATTGGTGACCTCATTTATTTTTTATTTCTAACTTCTTTATTTTTTATCCTTTTTTTATTTATTTTACGTATTTCTTTTAATTTCAAAAATAGTTTCTGACTTTAAAAAATTACCAAAAAATTTATAAAAATATTTGAGTTCATTTTTTATTTTTTATATGGCCTTACTTAATTTTTATTGATTAATTTAAATATAGTTGCTATTTTTCCTCTATTATTTCCATATTATAATCATTTTAAAATCCTTATTCTTTTATTTTTAATACAATTCTATTTTTGTATATTTTCTGGTTGATCTTGGGTTGAAATTTTGATCATAAACTTTGTTAACATTATCGAATCCATGGTGTTGAGTCTAACTCCATAAAAATGGATGAATGATTATAATAATAGTTTAATTAAAATTTTGGATCAAATGTGGTTTGTTCATTTTCCCCATCCCTCTTCATCTTACCCCCTTCCTATTGTATTACATGTTATGGGATGATGATCTCTATATCATTTATCCAAACATTAAGTACATAGATTGCTATTGACCGACCTCAAAATAGGTGCGACTTATATATAAGTCCACTTACGATTGCTTAACATAGCGCTAAATTTTGTTCTGATTTGAGAAAATGATTATTCGTGGCCCAAACCTATGTTTGCAAGCCCAAGTATGTTAATTTGAACCCTTTGATCCAATAACCTTGAGATCCATTGTTAGGAGGCTTTGGTTCTACCAATCCTCTAATGGAACTTCATCAATTTTGGTCAAAATGGATCATTTAAATATCATTGATCATTAAGTGTTACTTTGAAGTTCTTAAATGGATTATATACTTGACAAAAAGCAAATGCAACTTGTTGTTGAGAGGCTTTGGTTCTACCAATCCTCTAATGAGTTCTAAATGCAAGTTTCAAGATGGTCATCCAACTAACGATTAATTTCTAACAATTGACCTTATTTTATGCTTTTACTTTATGTACCATTTACCTTAGCATCTACATTTCATGCTATTTTCATCTTTGCTCACTTGAGCCTTTATATTCATGTCATTTTTAATTTGCTCACTTGAGATTTTCATTTCTTTTTGAAGATACCTAATAATCAACTTAAACCCTAAAAAACTTTACTATTACTTGGACTACTTGGTTATTATCCTTGGCATTGTGGAGTTATGGACTTCTTGGACTTAGGAGTAGAAACCTTGACCTTTGTTGAAGATCCTGTGACCTTGATTGTTATTTTGTCTGGAGTTCTTGGGGTTTACCCCAAGACATTGGGTTATTTGTTTGTTTTGTATGCAGGTTATTGTGATCACATGTTTTGTCAGTGATCTGGAATTCATTTGTATACAGCTGTTACTCTGCCCAAATTTTATGAAGACTTAATGCAATTGAATTTTGGTATTCTTAAGAGGCTTATTAATTATTTTTTTGATTTTAAATCCAAAGGATGGGATTCTACATTGACTCATTATGTCAAATTTTGGCTTCTTGTTTAGTTAGATGGTTCTTCTCATTAACTTTTACCTTATACTTTAGGATAGTCTCTTCATCTCCTCCCATCTTCTTTAATTTCAAAAATCTTCTCCCTCCTTTTGAAAAATCTTCTTGTTTTTAAACTTGAACCATTTCATAATAAACTTGGACTTATGTCCATGCATTTTCAAAAAAATAGTTTCTTAATCAAATTTCAATTAACTTAACAATACCTTGACATTTTTTGTGAGAAGATTAAAAGTAAATGAATCTCATTCAACTATTTTTCCATTTTGGCTCCTATCTTTAAAAACTTTTCTCAAAAACAGATTGGACTCTTGTCAATCCTTGTAGTGATGCAAACAACTATACTTCTATAATATGTAGTGAAGCGAGATATTTTAAACTTGGGTGTTGAGTGAGGAATTGTTGATTTTAAAATCCAATCCATATCCTCCACTTTGAGATGATGCAAATTCTCCTTTCTCATAATTGTGAGTAGTAAGTATGTTTTCCACACGGACAATGACAATGATGTCTTGTCTCTTAAAATTAACCAACACACTTATGTTTTAAATTTTTTAAAGAAGAACTACGTGTACCCTGATCCCCTATTGCACGGAAGGTGGTACGTAGGCACTAAAGGTTCGCAACTGCAGCGGGTGCAAAAATTATAAAAAAATGTATACTTCTTTTTCTCATCCCCACAATCTATTTTAGATACAATATTTTATATCCAAAATATACAAATTTACAAAGAGGTTCCTGCAGAATACCATAGATGTTTAGGATGTTAATACCTTCCCTTTGCATAACCAACCCCCTTACCTAGAATATTTCCCCTTCTTTTGGGTTATTCACTCTTTTCTCATTCCTTTGGAAACAATAAAGCGCGGTGGCAGTTTTTATTTTGATTTGTATAAGTCAAGTCAATTCAATGACTTAGTCTTAACATTTCTACCGCTACAGTTTGCTTAAAAGTGAGCACAAAGACAAACACTAAATATAATGTCAGGACGGCTTGCAGTCAAATATAATAACGAACTAATCATACCTTGATATTTGGTAATATCAATGGAAACACCGGATTCATCTTTATTGACATAAGTACCGGCGCCCATTGGAGTATTCATTACTTTGCAATTATCCATATCAAACTTTTTCAATAATTCTTTGCAATACTTGGATTGGTTTATGAAGATTCCATCCTTTAATTGCTTAATTTGTAATCCAAGAAAATAGTTCAACTTTCCCATCATGGACATCTCAAATTCTCCTTGCATTATTGATGAAAATTCTGCACACATATCTTTGTTAGTTGTACCAAATATTATATCGTCAACATAGACTTGAACTAATAAAGTGTTACCTTTAATCTTCTTGATGAACAAGGTTTTATCAACTTTACCTTTTTTAAAACCTTTTTCACATAGAAAATTCCTAAGTCTATCATACCATGCTCTTAGTGCTTGTTTTAAATCATAAAGAGCTTTTCTCAATTTAAAGACATGTGAAGGATTCTTGAAGTTTTCAAAACCTGGGGTTTGTTTGACATAGACTTCTTCATTGATGTAGCTATTCAAGAATACGCTTTTGACATCCATTTGGTATAGCTGAAAATTTAATGAACAAGCATAAGCAAGTAATACACTGATAGCTTCTAACGTTGCAACTGGAGCGAATGTTTCTTCAAAGTCGATTCCTTCTTCTTGATTATAACCTTGAGCCACCAACCTTGCTTTTTTTTGAACAATTATACCATTCTCATCATGTTTGTTTTTAAACACCCATTTGGTACCTATGATGTGTTTATCACTTGGCCTAGGAACAAGTTCCCAAACTTGATTTCTCTCGAATTGATTTAATTCCTCTTGCATAGAAATTATCCATTGATCATCTCCTAAGGCTTCATAAACTTTTGAGGGTTCAATTTGTGAAACAAACTCCATATTCAAACAAGCATCTTTGAGATTTAATCTTGTTGCAACTCCTTGACTAATATCACCAATGACTTTATCAAATGGATGATCTCTATGAGTTCTCCATTCTTTATGAAGGTCATTGTGATTTGTATTTTGTTGTGAAACTTCTTCTTGATGTTCTGGTTGTTTCATACTTTGAGTATTAGGAACTTCTTCTAAGGGTAGATTTATAATATCATCATCATCACACAAAAAACTATGTCCTCCTTAGAGGTGTTAGTTTCATCAAAGGAAAAGATTTCACTATAGTTAAGAATGATTGTACAAGCCTAATCACACCAAAGGTGATGCCTTACTATATAATTTATAGGGAGATCAAAATCTCTTAAAACCTTTAAGATCTTGAACACTAAGTGCAAGAAGAACAATCCTCTTCAATGCACACACTTGCTTTCACCAATCCTGAATAGCAAGGGAAGTAATAATGTAATCTGAATTTTTATAAGAAATCTTGAAATATGATACAATATATCAATCTTGGATTTATATTCTCCTTCAAGAAAAACAATTCTCAATAATGGATACAAGTGTTCACAGTGATAATATGAAACTTAGAACAATTTTTCAATGAAAAATGAGTGCAAAAAGTTTTAATGAAAATTTTGATATAGAACACTTGATAAGATTTGAAAGGTAATAAGTGTATGTAAATTTGAATTATTGATTGAAAAAAATGAGAAATAATTTTGAAATTATGAGTTTATATAGGCCTCTGTACAACCTTTCAAAATGGTATGATTCCATAAAAAGATGCCATGCTTCATGAATCAAACAACACAACTTTTCTGCATTTTATAACTATGAAAAATCCACACTACTTCGGTGGTAACCGGTTCCCATAAGTGGATACCCGGTTACCATCTTTCTCAATGTTACAGAATTTCAAAATTTGTGTTGAGTAACTGGTTCCCATAAGTGGGTGACGGGGTTCCCCAAGACAGAAGCTATTGTTTTTGCAAACTAATGTAGGGTAATCGGTTACCATATTTGGCTAACCGAGTTCCCTAAGATTTTTCTGAAAATTTACTTTTGAGAAAAGATGTGAAACATCAAGTTGTGATTTCTAGAACATGTTTGAAGATTTATGGCATGCATGAAACATTTTTATGAACACTTGTATGCATATAGATAGGTTGAATGCTTTATACCTTGACATTTGATTTGTTCACACAATATTTCTTCAAGACTTTGATACATTTGACTTGATTAAGATGTCTTGACTTAAGCCATTCCATTTTGCAATCAATGATGGTTTTTCTTCATCGAAACACTTTAGGAAGCTTGTCTTCACAATAATTTCAGAATTATTTCTAACCTCTTTCAATCTGCAATTCAAACTACATAAAATTCTTTATCTTTCAAATTTCTCAAGTGTTCTACATCAGAATTTTCATTGAAACTTTCTGCACTCATTTTCATTGAAAATTGTTCTAAGTTTGATATCATCATTGTGAACACTTGTATCCATTATTGAGAATTATTTTGCTTGAAGGAGAAGATAAATCCAAGATTGATATATTGTATCATATTTCAAAATATCTTGTAAAAATTGAGAATACATTATTACTTTCCTATCTATTTAGGGTTGTTGAAAGCAAGTGTGTGCATTGAAGAGGATTGTCCTTCTTGCACTTAGTGTTCAAGATCTTAAAGGACTTAAGAGCCTTTGATCTCTCTATAGATTAGATATTAAGGCATCATATTTGGTGTGATTAGGCTTGTATAATCATTCTAATTTATAGTGAAATCTCTTCCGTGTTGGAAAGAGGACGGGAGTACTCTCGACCTGTGAGGGGAACCAGTATACATCTGGTGTTATTTACTTTCCGCATTTTATCGCTTTCATCACTTAACCAAAAACCAGAAAAGAAGGATCAAAGATTCATAAAACCGGAAATAATTTTAAAAGTCCTAATTCATCCCCCTCTTAGGTGCATTATTAACTTATGCTGTACCCCAAAATTTTCTCTCTCATTTTCTCAAAACATTTCTCACAAGACTTTAATGGTTCAAGTTTGCAACATTGATACATCAAATTAGGGTTTGAGTTTGCACAAGGACAATTGGACTTTTAATTCCTCAAAAGACTTTCATGGATCATTATGGACCTTCAAGATTTCTCATGTCAAGTTTCAAGCCATGGATCACAAAATTGTTCAGTCAATTGATCAGATGACCTAAAAACAGCAATACTGATGAAAAAGTCAACTATACCCTGAAAAGTCAAACTTTGACTTTTTGGTCAACATTACATTCTAAAGATCAAAATTCATCAAGACATTCAAGACTATCAAGCTTGATCATCAAGAAGTCAAGAAAGTGAAAAGTCAACTTGAAAAGTCAAAATTTCCTAGACTTAGAAATTTTCTAAGTGCTTTTACACATGATAATTTCATCACTTCATGCCAATTTTTCACCAAGATGCAAGACGATTCAAGGAAAACTTTCAACATGAAAGTTATAGATCCCGACAAGATCTACAACTTTTCTTTGCTGAGCAAATCCTAGAAGTTCTTGGATTTTGAGTTATAAATTCATGAAAGTCATGACATTTTCATTTAACACAGAGAAATTTCCAACAGATTTTGTTCAGGATTTTATCCCAACTTCTTAGCATTTTTTCACATAGTTACAAGATGATTTTGTCAAAACGGCCAACATGAAAGTTATAGAGGGTGTTTCAAGCTTTCCAAAACATCCAAGAGCATGAATTTATCATATGTGAGCTAGGAGATACAAGGATCTGAAGTTGGACATTCATTCTTGATTTACAAGGAAGATTTGTGATGAATAAGGAACAAAAATCTTAGCCATGCTGCATAATCTTCACTTTGCAGGCCTCTTGACTTGAAAATTTATCCATAATCAGATGTTTACAAAATTGATTGAACCATTATCCAAGTGGTTCAAGTATTATCCATTGCATCTTTCCATTTTTAGCACAAAGGCACCATTGCCATTCTTGCAAAGTTCACTTTAATCATAAAGTCAATTTCTTGAGCCTCTAACTTGTTGTTATAATCACACTCAGCCTCTACAAGTCAGAACAAACATGTTTAAAGTGACCAACCACTTTAGATAGCTTGGTACAAGCATTGGAAACATGTTCTTCATGCTTGCTTAAAAAAACAAGCAAGATAACCATAACATGTGATTCAAAATCTGAGTTGTTTGAAGTCTCAAAACTTCTCTATAAATAGAGAGGCCAATTGCAAGAGAAGTAGGTTGGAAAAAGGTTGGAAAATGGTTGGAAAAAGTTTGGAAAGGTTAGAAAAAATAGAGAAAAGCCAGAAGTTTTATTGGTAAACCCTCAAAATCTCATATTCACAAAAGCCATAACAGTCCATAAAACTTCCACTCTTGAGTTTTAAAGTCCAAACCTTTGAACCTCTCATACCTTGCAAATTTTGTCCAACCATCTAAACACTCCACATACATCATATAGAAGTTGTTCAAACACAAGAAAAACTTTTGTAACATCACTATCATCACTTCCCAAGCTCAACAACAGCCCATACAACAGCTCAAACTCAAAGCACAAATTTCAGTTTCAAGGTAATTTACTTGACTTTGAACCTTTCATACAAGCATCATTAATGGTTCATTTGTGAAGATAAAATGTAGTAACCATTGTCCTTAAAGCTAACCTTTTGTTTATCGTCCATTCTTTTCGTTATGTGTTCAGAACTAACCCATGTATGCAGCAAAACAATGTTGAAGTAGAAAAAATGACAGTATGAGTCGAAACATAGCCGTATGAGTCGATACATACTACTTTACAGGCCCAAAACAAAAGGAAAAACAATGTATGAGTCGACACATAGCCTTATGAGTCGATACATACGACTTTACAGGCCCAAAACAGAAGGAAAAAACAATGTATGAGTCGATACAAAGCACGTATGAGTCGAAACATACATTGTATGAGTCGACACATACCATTATGTATCGACTCATACTGAGTTGATTTGGTAATACAGGGGCAAGGAAAGTTATTTGTCGATACATGTGAGCTTGTGTCGACATATAATAGTTCAAAATGCATTTTTCTTCCTTTTTACACTGTTTTTATGTTTCCTTCATGGTTATTCGATATGGTTGTAATATTTAAGTTCCTACTTCATCCCCATTTATAAATTGTACCCTCATCCCCTAAATGATGTAATAGCATAGGACTTTAAATTCCCACAATTTAACGCTTTGAAATACAAATGTTAGTAACTAGGGTGTGTATGGCAAGATAAAATAAACAAATAGATAACCCTAATCAAAGATTAAATGCATGCAAATCAAACACACTATCCACACATGCACCCTTAAGGTTAACTCCACTTGGTTGCCTTACAAAAATGGTCATATTACGCATGTGAGGTATCTTAGCAAGAACAGGAAAATACAAGATCATAGTCCCTCGATGACACTATCTAAGTTGCCTTACAAATGATCTTAGTCCCTCAAAAAAGAATTCTAAGATACCTTGCAACATTCCTAATCATGGTTATACGATGACCCACGCCCGTCCCGTTTATATCCAAAGATAGGGTTGCTTACCAAATCAATGGTAAGACAACAATGTCAAAGGAAAAGAAAATGAACAAGAAAGACATTTGAGTAGGTAGATTTCTCCTAATTACTTGCTCCATTCCAAAACAAACATCCTTGCTATTTTCAAAAATAATCACCTACACTTTAAAAAAACACCTTTCAAACTTGAAAATATTTTCAAAAGATCAACACTTTGTATACATTCTTACGAACGAGAATCATTACAAAGTTTGCCTAAACGATGGCGCCTTTTCAAAATACTTTCAAAAAACCACACAAAGCACAATTTCAAACATAAGCAAGTGATCTAGAAAGTAACTAAGAGCCCATGGAAAACCATGGATGAAAGGGGTGATAATACCTTCCCTTTTCATAATCTACCCCCCGAACTCAAGAAATAATTTGAAAGGTCTTTCATGTGCTTTTTCACCTTTCCTTTTGGATAAAAGAAAAGTCAGTGGCGACTCTTGCTAACCGCAATATTTGTGATCAAACGCAAAACCTTCAAGTCAGTTCTCCCACCGTATGACAACTTACAATTGGAATCAGAGCAGGTTATAGGTAACATGTTCCTAAAGATCCAGAATGTCTTCCGTAAATCAAAATCTTGTTTTTAGAAATGGTGGTAGCAATAACAAGCCTCCACTATTTTGTGGTGAATACTTTAATTTTTGGAAAATCAGCATGAAGGCTCATTTAGAAGCACAATGAGAATAAATATGGAATGTCGTCGAAAATGGTCCATTTGTTCCTACAAGTGTTGTCAACGGTGTTGGTACATCAAAGGCTAAAAGTTCATGGGATGATGATGATAAGAAAAAGGTCTTCTATGACAAAAAGGCAATCAGTATTCTTTAAGGTGCACTTAGCATGGATGAATTCTTTCGTGTTTAGGCATGCACAACGGCAAAAGAAATATGGGATACTTTGGTAGAAACTCATGAAGGAACCATTGAAGTTAAAAGATCAAGATTGAATACCTTAAGTCAAGAATACGAGTTATTCAGAATGCAGCCTGGAGAATCCATTCTTGACTTACAGAAAATATTTGTGCACTTAAAAAATCATCTGAAAGCTCTTGGTAAAACTATTACTACTGAAGAACTTAATCTTAAGGTGCTTAGATCTTTAATCCAGGAATGTAAACCAAAAGTAACGGCAATATCCGAAAAGAAAAATCTATCACGAATGACTTCCGCAACATTATTTGAAAAACTTTAAGAATATGAGACGGAACTTGGAAGATTGGAAAAATACGAAAATTAAAAGAAGAAGTCTAAAAGCGATGCTTTAAAGGTTGATTCCAAAGAAATTCAAAAAGAAGACAATCTGGAAGAAGACGAAAATTTCATGCTTCTTGTTAAAAGGTTAGGAAAATTCTTTGGATCTAAAAATAATTTGGTAACTCAAACTTTGTAAAAAGGAAGAAATTTTCAAAGAACAAGGATAAAGAAACCTCCACATCAACACAAGATGTCACATGTTATGAATGTGGCAAGCAAGGTCATATAAAGGCGGATTGTCGAAAACTCTCCAAGAAAAATGGATTTGAAAGCAAAAAGGGGTTTAAGAATAAAAAGGCTTATGTTGCATGGGAAGATAACGAGATAAGTTCTTTATCCGATTCGGATAGTAACGAAAGTGAAAATCTAGCATTGAAGGATTCACACCATTCCGATGATGAAGATAGTGACGTTAGTTATGATTTTTCTCTTTGATAATGATGCATAAGGTGTAATAAATGAACTCTTAAATGAATGCAAAATTCTATAAAAAACTATATCATCTCAAAACAAACTGCACCTGTTCAATCTTCTTAAACCTGAAGAGTTAGATTGGCATGTCCGCCATTCGTGACTTGAAGGTAGAATATGATTGAACACTTAAGTGCCCATAAATTTGCACTCGCATGTCCCCGAAGTAATGTTGTTGGTTGATGTAATACTGGGAATGGGATTAAAGATTCCATTTGGAGAGGTGGTGGAGAATTGTCAGAGATGGGCTTATAGATGCCATCAAAAGCAATTGTTGATAGAACTTAGACTACGTCTACGCTCAGCTTCGACTGGAAGAAGTATCAGAATAAATCTATGCTTGATTTAATCTGAGACAGAAAATGTCTACTGGAAGAAGTATCTGAATAAATCTATGGTCGATTTAATATGATCCAGAAAATGTCTACTGGAAGAAGTATCATAATGAATCTATAGTGGATTTAACATGATCTAGAATATGTTTATGTTTGTCTTTAACTGGGAGAAGTATCACAATAAATCTATGGTTGATTTAATCTGAGCCAAAAAATGTCTACTGGAAGAAGTATCAGAATAAATCTATGCTCGATTTAATCTGAGCCAGAAGTTGTTTAGTGGAAGAAGTATCAGAATAAATCTACGCTTGATTTAATCTGAGCCAGAAAATGTCTACTGGAAGAAGTATCAGAATAAATCTATGGTCGATTTAATCTGAGCTAGAAGAGGTCTTTTGTCTTTAACTGGAAGAAGTATTAGAATAAATCTATGGTTGATTTAATTTGAGCCAGAAAATGTCTACTGGAAGAAGTATCAGAATAAATCTATGGTCGATTTAATCTGAGCCCAGAAGATGACTTTTTGAGAATGATCCTCTGAGGAAATTACTGAAATAGCCCTTTGTCAGATGTAGCCTTAGAGAAGACGGTCGGGTCATATAAGTGGTTGAGGATGTTTGTCTGTTGATTGATCTTTCTTGAAAAGGTAAAGAGTTAGTTGTATGTAACTTCATGATGTATGAAATGCATTGCGTAATGATGTTCTCAAAATAAATAAGACTGTGTTATATGTGTTTCATATGCATATGCTATGATATTGATGAATGATGTATGAACGTGAAATGTTGTTGGAAATGTAATAACAATTATGTGTGACATCTTACTGGGGAAAATGAATCCCTGACTTGTGCTTGGGATGAAGAACATGTGTAACATTCAACCTTGTCTATAATTCTTCCGTTGGGGATTCTTGCTTGCTGTTTGAGGAACTCCGCTAGGGAATGTTAACTTCTGTTTGGTGAGAAAAGTTCAGGAACATTATTCGTTCATCGCTCTACTGGGGAATTTAATTCTTATATACCCTGACTTGGGATAAAAGAGATGGATAACCTTCTGACTCGTTTAGGGAGTTTAATTCTTATATACCCTGACTGGGGATAAAAGAGATAGATAACCTTTTGACTCTTCTAGGGAGTTTAACCCTTATATACCCTGACTGGGGATAAAAGATATGGATAACCTTCAGACTCGTCATGGGAGGATAAAGTTGACTGATATTTGGTCTAGTTCCAGGTTTCGTAGAAACTCTTTGGGGATAGTGGTGACTTCACTGGGGAGAGGAATTTTGCTGGTGATTTATAGCCATCTGAGGGGGTTGTAATCTATTGGGGAAATAAACCCTGTTGGCGGAGAAATACTTTATTAAGGAAACAAGCTATGCTGGAGAGGAGAAATCTGCAGGGGTTCTTACAGTTTTGGAGGAATAAGCTCAGCTGGGGAAAAGAACCTCCATGAACTATACCGCTTGGAACTCCATAAGTTAGTGATATTTCCAGGAAAAGATCATATTCTTTTATCCGCCAGAGCGATCTATCGGGGAAATTATGGGGAATGTATCTTCGTTGAGGATGAACTTTAAAGATTACTTTGTGGGGATTTGTAGACGGCTTGAACGTCATACCAACTCCTAAAGTCTTGAGTAAATTTTTATTCCTGTTCTTATGCATTTGTTAACAGTTAATCACGTTTATATGCATATGTTCATTCAATTTTAGTCATTGGACGTTTTTGCAAACAAACCAGAAAAGTTAATCACGTGTATTTGTATTGATAGTTTGCCTATAAATAGGCAATTTTGTACAAAGAGACATAAATTCTAGTAGGAGGAAATTTTCATGAAATGAAAAGAGTACAAAGTGAAAATAAAACATATAGCTATATGGAAATGATCTCATTGGGTTCCAACTCTTCCATTGCCCCTATGTCTTAGAACATCTCATCCCTTGCTGTCGAAAGAGGTTGATTGAACTGATCTGTATCATTTGGAATTTTGACTTTGGTAATAAAGCTTCCAGTAAGTGATCCAATGGGACATAATTGTACGCTTTAATCCCTAACTTTTTCCTGGACCGCCCTTTCGGGTTTTCAGTTCACCAGGATACACTTTTTTGCCCAAGCCGCATTTTCAAGTTTTTGAATTTCCGGGTGTATAATCTTTTATATATATCCCTAATTTTTGCCCGAACCCTTTTGTTTCGTCGGGATGCCCTTATTTTTGCCTAGTCCAGTCAACCTAGCGGGTTGTTTTCATGCATAGTATCTTTTAACTATGTCCACGTTGAAGCTACCGGCAGAAAACACAGAGCCGCCACCGAACTTTATTCATCCCGAAGGAAGGGGAAATATCGATAAAACCACAAGGGGATGGATAAGATGGTCTTGCGACCAAGAGAAAGGGTAAGGGAGTCGGTTATGCAAGGGGAAGGTATTAGCACCCCTCACATCTGTTGTACTCAACGGGATCCATTTTGTTTGTTTGTCTTAAAGGGTGTGTTTATCTACAATTATATTTGCTTAGGGGCAAAAGGAATGGTTGTTTATTATTGCGTTCTTGAGCGTTTTGCGACCCTTTGCCTATGTATCCAATGAAGGAATCAGAACATCGTAGTTCCTCTAGAAAATGGTTGGTTTGTTTGTGTTTTTTAGTGGGCGATGTTAACGCACGTATTCTAGCAATAGGCACGGCCGATATCACGGTAGAACGGAGATAACATGCCCTTTGGGGGAGTTTTGATTTGTTGAGTGTTTTGCAAGTTTTAAAATAAATTCAAGTAATGATTAAAAGTATTTTTGGATTTTTGATTTGTGGATGAGAAGTTTTAATTCCAAAAGAAAAAAAGTTTTAAGAGGGGGACTAAAAACCTAATTATTTTTTATCTACAAGTGAGCCAAAAAGAGTCTATTTCGACATAAGGCGATCGAAACGGGATTTAATCGCCTCATGGAGCTACCTAAGGGGGGTATGGTATCAAGGTTTGAACAAATAAGGAAACTTAAATTTAAATATATTTTGATTTTTTTAGCAAGTTAAATAATGAATTTAAAAGTAAATTAAAACCTACTCCTAAAATGGAATATTTTTTTTGAATAACCAAGTATTAAAAAAATAGCAAATAACCATGTTTCGGAAAAAATTACGCAAATAACCATGTTTCAGATGGCTCTCCAAAGGAGGAGCCATCTCACTTGGCGCCTCCACTAAGCATTTAGCCCTAGGCGCCATCTCACTTGGCGCCCCCTCTCTCTTTTAGCCAAGTGAAATGGCGCATGCACTACAAAAGTGAGAGGAGGCGCCATCTCACTTGGCTCCTAGGGCAAAATGTTGTTTTTTATAAATAATCGTCCGTTTCTCCGTCATTTCTCACACTTTCTCGCACTGTTTTCTTAGTTTTTACTCTGTTATTTTCATAATGACATCACCCATACTTTTTACCAGAGATGGTTACGTTATCTTCTCCGCCATAAAACATGCGATGAAAATGAAATTCTGGAACATTCACTCCATGGAGCGTCTGAAGCGGGAGTTGATGCGATGGCTAGATGGAGACATCGTGGAGGGGGGAAAATTCGAAGGATCCAGCAAAGACGAACAGCAACCTCACATGCGACAGGAAGACCTAATGTTTGGTTGGAGGAAGTCAAAACAGACAGCGACGTAATGTTGATGATGCATGGGTCAGATGATATTGTTTTAACAGTTGTAATTTCGTAGACAGAATATCGTGTTTTTTTTCTTGTACGCGCAATGTTTATTGTAACAAATACTTTTAACGAAAAACCCTAATGTTTACAACATAATTAAGGAAATATTTTATGTAATACAATTTTTATGTGGTCGAGGCAGTAGCCCGATTCAGACAATTTTTGTGATTGTGTCTGACCTGGCGATATAAACCATACTTTCTTTCCAGCTTGTCAAGGGAGTCCATTTCGGTTGTGATGCACTTACTTTTGGGACGACCCTTTTTGTTCCTTCGCATTTTGTCATTGTGCCATACTATTTCGCCGTCATATGTAGGCCAATAATTTGGTTTTGCTACCAAAGGGAAGTTGTTGTTGTAAACGTTGAGTAACGTTTCAGATTTGTAAATGTGTGAAATAAGTTGTAGCGCTTCTTGATGAGTATAGGCACACGCGGCAATGACATGAGAGCAAGGTATACGAATGGCTTGAAACTTGCCACAATCGCACCAACGAGAAGGTAGTACAACCCTATATTCTTGTCTTGGCAGGCCCTCGTTGTGGTCGATTGTCTCTTTCACAATGAAGTTGTGGTTGTGTTGGTCAAACCGTATAACCATATGGGTGTTGGCTTTGGCACTTTCTACCTTAATGTACTTCATGCAACTTTCACTCCATAGTTGTCCAGATTGCAACACCGCATTCCACATTTCACCTCTTTTGGAAAACAATGAAGCCATCCTAAAATACGTAGGTTTTACCAAAGCAGTGACCGGGAGGTTTCGTATGCCTTTGAATACCCCACTCATCGATTCAATTAGATTTTTTATCATGTTCCCCCATCTTTGGCCATTGTCGTATGACCTAGTCCATTTTTCTACCGGAATATTGTCGATCCACCTACTGGCTTCCGGATTTGACAAACAGATCTTGTTGCGGTAATATTTGAATGTGGGTTATGTCAATGCATATCTCGCATTCATAACCGCTTTCCTTAGTGTTTTGTCTTTGATATCCCTCGTGAAATTTTGGACGATATGTCTAACGTAATAGACATGCGTAGAAGGAGGGTCATGCCAACCGTTTGCAGGATTATTGTATGCACTTTCAATGGATACATGTCTATCCGAGATCAAACAGAGATCTAGTTGAGGAGCCACGTGTGTTCGCAGATTTTCAGAAAAAAGCTCCAAGCAGCACCAGTCTCCCCCTCGACTAGGGCAAAGGCAATTGGGAAAATGTTGTTGTTGCCATCTTGTGCGACTGCCATCAGTAGCGTGCCTTTGTATTTCCCATACAACCAAGTCCCATCAATTTGTAATTGGTTTGCATGATGCAAACCCTGTGATGCAAGGTTGAAATGCCCAAAAACTCGACTGAATATTCCATTTCCATTCAATTGACTACCATCCGGGGTGTATGCTGGTACTATTTCCAGAATGTAAACACTACCCAGAGAATAAGTCTGGAGTGCATTCAGGTAGCGAGGAAGTTCTTGGTATGACTCCTCCCAGTTTCCGTATACCTTTTCAATTGCCTTGGTCTTTGCTAACCACGCCTTACGGTAAGACGGAGTATAGTTAAAAACCATAGTGATGTGGGAGATGATGGTTTTCACCTTCAAAGATAGATCGTTGCTGACGAGTGGTAAGATTTCTTGACAAATGAGATCGTAATTAAGTTTTCGATGATCCTGTGATTGAGTAGAACTGACACAAGTGTGGGTAGACATGGAACCTATGACCCAATAATCACCTCTTAATCTGTATGATGCAGTGAGCTTGAACATACAATCAGGGTGGACACACTTAATCTTGTACCTTTTTGGGTTTACACGGTCCACCTTAAAATTGACTGAGTTGAGCATGTGGAATTTTTTGATGGCTCTGATACATTCTTATCTGTTACGAAACTTATCTTTCTCTTTTAAGTTTTCATCCGACTGCATATACGGATTGAAAAATAAATCAGAAGACGGTTCATTTCTGCCCATGTTGAAGTTTGTCATGTGCGGAGGTGGTGTGTAGATCTCATTTGCAGGAATACCAGGTATCCCATCTTCTTCGGAATCATCATTGACCATTTCCTCAAACTCTAACTCGTCATCTTCTTCTTCTTCATCAACTGTATCTACCTCTGCTTGTTCGGTCTCCAAAGGATCAACCACTTGTGTCACCTGAGGCTCTTGCAGCATAATGTACAACTCAATAGAGTCGTACCCGGAATACTCATGACTGGAAAACATATTTTAAAGATCCTCGTCATCTTGAACCTCAACCTTATAAAATATTATTTGGTTGTTACCCAAAAAAACTGGATTCCGATAAAATATTTGTGTCACCGGGCCTCGTCCAAGTTTGGCCTCCAATCATTTTTTGAAGTACAAGAAATTGGCTTTCCTGTTTAAACAAAATCGGATGTTGTCTGTGTCTCTAAACAAAAACCCAGAGGTGGGACAAATGAATGTCTCACCGTTGAAATGTGCACTGATGACATATTGGGGTGCAGAGGCCATTGCGTATGATTGTTTGAAGGTTGGAAGTTTGAAGTTTATGAGTTATTTGAAGGTTTTAAGGTTTGATTGTTTGAAGGTTTGAAGGTTTGAAGGTTTGATTGTTTGAAGGTTTGAAGGTTGGAAAGTTTGAAGGTTTGATTGTTTGAAGGTTTGAAGGTTTGAAGGTTGGAAGGTTTGATTGTTTGAGGGTTTAAAGGTTGGATGGTTTGAGAGATTAAGTCAATCAGTGTTTTGATAAATGTAAGACTAAATAGGTCATACTGAATTTGAATTAACTAAGGTTGTAATCTCTAAGGCTCCTCTCATCACGTCCAATAGTGTTACCTAGGTTGTCACCTAGCCTGCGCCTACTCTGCAACCTATGCCACCTCTTATTCGCCAATGGGGATGGCGACACCTTTCATTTTTGTAATCTTTCGCCAAGTCGAATGGCGCCTCCCTTCATGTCCAACCGTGTTACATGCATGCAGAGATACCTTCTCCAAGGCTGCCACCTAGCCTGCGCCTACTCTGCATCTACACTGTAACCTCTAAGGCTTCTCCCATCATGTCCAATAGTGTTACATGCATTCAGGGATGCCTTCTCCAAGGCTGTCACCTAGTATGCGCCTACTCTGCAACCCATGCCACCTCTTATTCTCCAATGGGGATGGCGACACCTTTCATTTTTGTACTTTTTCGCCAAGTCCAATGGCGCCTCCCTTTATGTCCAATCGTGTTACATGCATGCAGAGATGCCTTCTCCAAGGCTGCCACCTAGCCTGCGCCTACTCTGCACCTACACTATAACCTCTAAGGCTCCTCCCATCACGTCCAATAGTGTTACATGCATTCAGGGATGCCTTCTCCAAGGCTGTCACCTAGCCTGCGCCAACTCTGCAACCCATCCCACCTCTTATTCGCCAATGGGGATGGCGACACATTTCATTTTTGTACTCTTACGCCAAGTCTAATGGCGCCTTCCTTCATGTTCAATCATGTTACATGCATGCAGAGATGCATTCTCCAATGGTGCCACCTAGCCTGCACCTACACTGCAAGAGTGACACTTATCATGCATGCACGCACCAGCTACCACCTCACTGACTCTATAAATACAGAGCATAACATACTTCTCTTGCACCCACAATCGTCTCACTCTCTGCTAAAAACTCTTTCATAATCCCTTACAATTTCAAACTCTTTCATAATCTCAGGCATTTTCAACAATGGCTCTTCTCACAATGGGCGATTCTCACAGAGGCACAAGGGACAACATTACAGCACTTGTAAGTTTCTTTTATAGTTATACATTTTTCATACTTCTGGTAATGCTTTTTTCATCTTACTTACTCTTACACCTTTTACATTTTTAACTTAGGATACCAAAAGATTCAGAATCCAGTCTCACAACTACCTTGCTCCCGACCCATTGATCATACCATATCTGGAATACGCAGGTTTCAGACACGTTATAAAGATCTCCAACTGCACAATTGATTCAAAGTTCATACTTGCAATGTTGGAAAGGTGGAGACAGAGACCCATACATTTCACCTACCAATAGGTGAATATACTGTCATGCTAGAGGACGTGTACATGTTACTGGGTCTCCCTGTCGACGGTAAAGCTGTTAACGGATCGGTTCAACAACCCAATTCTCTGTGTGAAGAATTGTTGGGCAAGGATATGGTTGAAGGTGGGGGTGCGAGAGGTCAGGGTATACTACTAACTGAGCTTAAAAATCATTATGCGACTTTGGAATTAAACGAAAATTCCTCCGAGCTAGCCAAGGTAATAAAAGCTAAAACTTATATAATGATACTATTTGGAACCTTTTTATTTCCTGAAAGTACGGGAAATAGTGTAAATTTTATGTATTTAAATTTACTTAGTGACTTCGAAAAAACTAGAAAGTATAGTTGGGGTTCTGCTGTTTTAGCCCACCTATACAGTTCCTTGTGTAAAAATGCAATCAAGGAAAAATGTATATTTTATGGCTGCGCTTTTTTACTTTAAGCCTGGGGTTGGTGGAGGTTGGAGTCCCTAAACCCCGTCAACAACAACACATTTATTTTCCCGTACGCAACAAAGTAAGTCATCAAGTTATATCATTTATTACTATTCATCTCTTCACCAAATATATGATAAAAATAAAATATTTTTCATTTCCTTTAGGTATTACGTGAGGGGTATGGATTATGGCAAGAATCCAAGATTCAATGTCGCACTATACCGCAATCTATTGGATCACCTTGGCCCGGATGATGTACGTCGTAGCTTTCAACTTTCCTACTTCTAAAATAATTTATATATTAAGTTTTCATTAACCTGATTTAATTTTATGCGCAGTTTGTTTGGAGACCATATTTGGGTTTGGGCCATGAACCAAACCCCGAGGATGCAGCAATTTGGAGTTCCAAGACTGCAATCATACGGTTCAATGTTGTGGAGATGCACCACAGCGACCGTGTGAAGATGCAGTTTGAAATGCATCAAAAGATACCCAGCGATCCGACTTGTTTGTCCCCGTGGCATCTCAAAAGGGTCGACGCCCAATGGGGTCTTACCAACTGGAAAGACTTTTCTCCAGAATGGTGTAAGATGTGGCAGAGGCGTCACCGACATGTCTTACAATTCCCAGCTTTCCTCAATCATGGTAATATGCGACACACGGCTCAGTATTTATCTTGGTACATATCGGTTAGTAACCCTGAAATGCATGTGTCTCATCCAAGGTATTTGGTTGACCCACGAACACAATGGGCACAACCCTCATTTCCCCAACAACAAACCCAACACACATCAACCTCCACCAAACCCCCCAGACGAAACAAAACCATAAACACCCAACCACAGTCGCCACCACAATACAATTACACCCACATGCCCCATAACCAACCACAATCACCACCTCAGTACAAATACCCCCATATTCCTCACACCCAACTGCAATTTCAATCACAATACCAACACACCCGCATACCCCACACACAATTTCAGTCTTCTGCATATCCCAATATGGGCCCCTCAACATCCAACCTTAGCCCTGATCTGGGAATGTCGGGAGATTATGAACCAACTGACCCAACTTACCATCAACCACAATATCACCAAACCACCCAACATCCTCAATACCAAACACCCCAAGATCCATTTCCTTTCTACCCCCCTCAGACGACCAATGCTACATACCAACCATGGAACCCCATCCACCACCAACACGACCAAACTTTGAGGGTATGGGTAACCGACTGAACCAAAGTGGATCTTCTAGATATGGAGATCTGATTAATTTCATGGATCCAGAATGCATTGACTTTGTTGGGCCATCGACCCTGCCACAGCAGGAAACGCGATGAAACCCAGCACAGGAAAGGCGAGGATGGGGATGCGGAACCGGGGGTCATTACCGGGTTCCGGGGGACCATTGATTAATCTATTTTTTTTATGTAATACTTATGTGTGTAATCATATTTTGTAAATAAAAAGTCAATTTTGTTGATCCTATATCGAATACGTAATGCACTGCATTGAAAAAATGCGAAAATTGCCCTAGCAAATGCACTAAGGCGCCATCTCACTTGGCTTAGGGCTTTCCCTAAGCACCTAGGCGCCAAGTGAGATGGCGCCTCCCCTTAAAATGTAGGTGTAGGCGCCAAGTGAGATGTCTCCTCCTTTGAGGAGTCATCTGAAACATGGTTATTTGCGATTTTTTTTTAATACATGGTTATTCCAAAAAAAAAATTCCCTAAAATATCCTATAATTTTGTGGTTTTTTAAGTAAATAAAGTATTAAAAGAAAACTAAAATCTAATTCTAAAAGTATTCTAATATATATATTATTATTATTATTTTTGTGATTTTATAACTAAGCAAAATAACTAAAGATGTTAACTAAAGTAAAACCCTAAAACAAAGGGACTACTAATCCCTAAAACAAAAGTGGCCAAGAACCTCCTCCTCTTCAAGATTCACGATCTCTATTCCAAAGTTTCATTCAACCGATTGCTTCACTTGTTTCTCTTCCTTGTTCATGAACAACAATAACAACGCTTTCTTCACTTATCCTTCTCACTCAAATTGATTCAACAAAAAAACTTAAAACCCCTCATGGTTTCTCATTCAATCAACAACAACCACCAAACTCTACCGTTCCAGCATACTTACTCTCACGGTGAAATCCTTTGCTGACTGAATGCTCCATCTGTCACCCTTTCTCAGCCTTTCGTTTCAAATTCCGTTTGCAACTCACCTTCTCAAAATGTTGGCGGACTTAACCTTATCATCTAAACCTAAATCATAGTAACTGATATACTTGGTCTTGAGCAAGAATTACGGTCGAAACTCAACTCTCCTCGCGGATTTTGCAGTGGTAGTAGCACTAGCTATCGACTTTCGCTCGGAAAAAGGTTAGATAAAGGTTCGGTAATGGGTGATGCCTCCGTCTTCTTGGAGTTTCTGGATTTGTATGGATGCATGTGGTGGTGGTTTGAAAATGAGAAGAGGCAAGTCAAAAATTTTGAGAATCTAGGTTTCTACTTTATGGGTATGTTGGTTGTTGCATGTTGCTATGATTTTTGCGCTAGTAGTGTCTTTAGTAAAGGTTAGATCACCATGTTGTTTATGAGGGCTGAAGGAGATGGTTGCAGAAGGTGAACATGGTTTTACAAAAATGGTATAAGGTGTTATTATGGAAGCTGCAATGGTTAGGTAGAAACTAGCGCGGAAGGGATTTGAAGGTTGACAGGTGGGTATCATGAAAACTGGCGAGTTGATGGAGGCAGTCAAAGAAATAAAAGAAGCGCAGTAACGAAGTTAGATGGACCGATTATCCGTTTGAGGTTCATCCCCTTTTTTGCTAACTTTCTCATTATCTGTTTCTGGATTAAGTGTATTATCGATTAGATTTTGTTACACGATTTCAATTGCAGGTTATGATGAATGAAGGTTGTTGAATGATAAGGAGTTGTCTTGGTGCATGTGGGTGTTGATGGTGGGATGCCGTGAGGTTGGTGTTGAATCAGTCTAACTTGACAAGTTAGAAACTTTGGATAATAGTTGCGACAAAAAATTATACAGAAGGATTATTTTTAGAAAAAATTTTATGTATAATTTCTCTATCGAATTTCCATTCAGTTTTACTCATCTTACTTTGTTTTCTTTGATTGTTTATAAGTTTAGCATGAATGCAGCAAATGAAAACACAGGCAGGGGAACAAAGGGTCTCAACAAACTTGAACCAAGTATATAACTAGTGCATATTGGAATGTCCAAACAACAAGATCAAGCACACATACACATATTAAAGCAAGTATAGTTGAAAAGTTTTAAAATAGTACCGTTTCTGAAAGTTCTCAGAGGTGAAGATATCCCATGGTAACTCTGTTTCTACACTGCTTCTGATTTACTCTACTTTTCTCTACTCTCCTTCTTTGAAAAGAAAATGGTGCGAACAGTTGTTGTGGTGAGTAATGCTTAGTCTGAAACTTGAAGGTCTTTTGGTATCCTCTCCCTTTTGTTTTTCTTATGCTGGCTGGTTATCTCACTCTGGTTTTTTTTTATGGTTCTCTTTTTCAAAACTTGCTGGCTGTGTGTAAAAAATCCCCCTTTTCAATGAAACAGTGGCCTTTTATAGTGAAATAGAGGTGGAAATTAGGGGGGAAATTAGTGAATTCTGAACATATTTGGCAAGCTGACTTTGAACATTTGAGTAGCAGGTTTGTATTTGCCTATCTGGTGCAACTGTTTTTTTAGGCTTGCAACAGGTTTGGCACAGGTTTTGGCATGTTCGGTTTGGATTGAAGCAAATTTGGACTATTTTGCAGTAGGATGGGGGCAGGCTTATGCACAGGGTGACATCTCTCTAACCCTACCTCTTTTTCTCTTTTATCTTTCAATGACTTAAAGCTGTTTGGCTTTTGGAAAATTCTGAAGAATTTGCATTTTAGGGAAATAATGATGCAAGGTTTTGACCATGAGCTAGCATTGGCTGTTTTTATATTGGATGATTTTACTTTGTTTTGGCTATTGCTTGTTGTTTTGTGTGTTTGCGCTGCTTTATACATGTGTTGTTTGCTGTTTTGAGACCTTTGCAGCCTATGCTGCCTTGCTTGCTTGGTTTGCTGGCCTGCTTCCTTAGCATTGCGCTACTGTTGTTTTTGTGATGCAATTTTTCTATTTTATTTGTGCTGCATTTGTTTGGCTTGTTGTTGCTTGCTATGTATTTTTGTTTAGGCTGCCTGTTGCCCTGTTCTGCTGCAATTATCTTGTTTTCCTAGCTGCCATGTTGTTTTGGTGCTTTTCAGTTTGTATATGTTTGTAGTTTGACTTTGCTTCTGCCGTAGAAAATATTTGCAAATTTCTTTTTTCCCTTTTTGTGAACCAAAGTCCAAACTTTGTGATTTTCAAGATAGGAGAAGACCATGATTAAGAACAAAACCCTTTTAGTTCTGATTCCAAAATGCAAATCCTAATTATGAGATTTTTTGTTTAACAAATAATTCTTGCTTGAATTTTCACACGTTGATTGCTTGCTAATTTTTTCTTTTCTTGTTTCATGAACACGCGGAGTGGATGGCAAGCGAGGCAAGGTGATGAGAAGATTATGGCTAGCAAGGAGTGGATGCATTGCTTGAAGATGAAGACTTGAAGAAACAAACATTATTTCTTTCTTTGTAAACAAAACCATTGTAGTTTGTATTTCACACAGTGATCCCTTTTGTTAAATTGTTCACAAAAATGTAATTTGAATGATATTTCTTTAAATCGTGTGAATGATGAATTTGTTGTACAAAAATTAAACAACTCTTGAATTTTGTTTGAACTTTGAAATTCTTACTTGAATGATTTGAATGTTCATCTTGCCTTTGTAACTTTAATTTCAAGAAATCACAAACAACTGTTTTAATTTGTATTCCAAGAACTTTACAAGTTATCTTACAATCCTTAATCTTCATATCATGCCTAAACCAAATGTGCCCTCCCAACAAGAACTTTAACTTTGATATCCAAAACACTAGTAATTGTAACTTAAGCAACAAAACACGCCTTGATCGTCATGAACCTCTAACCTTCCTTCTTACACCCGGATTCCATGTTCATCAATTTAAACTTCAAAATCCTGGCTCAGTGACTTGGAGATCTTAAAAAGAAAACTTGAGTTGCAAGGAGATATTAGACATGAAACCCCTAACCCAATGTACTTGACTTCGAGTTATCCTTAAGGCAGGTTCAAGGAACAGTTCACTAAAATCAGGGATCTAAAATCTTAGCATCTTGACCAGTAAATAAGGAAATAAACCCTAATCCCAGCTCTGGTGAATTTGATTGAGAAATAGCCTTGTAACTCAGTGAGAAAGAAATCCTTGATACCTCAAACTCCATCCCACGATCCACTAACCGAGAACCAGATAACTTTCCCTCTTACCTGATAAGAAAACTTCAAAACAAAATTATACATAAAGAGGGCACAACCCTAATACCTTAATCCAAGGCACCTGATTCCATGAGATGCGGGATATGCAAATGACTTACTAAAAATGATGCCAATGGGATACGAAGTTCAAAGCCGAACAAAAGTAAAAAGAGGTAGGGCAAAATTAGGGTACGACAGCTGCCCCTATTTAATCGTCTTAAACCTGAAGGTGAGATTGGCGTCAGCCTTTTGAAAGTTCAAGGTGGAAGATGATTAAATACCAGGACCCAAAATTTGTTCTGGAGAGATGGAGTGAGTGTTATTTATTGGTGTGAGTGTCTGCTGGGGAAACAAAAAATGGTCTTCTGGTGGACTTCTCATGATGGATAAACATGGTTGAATAATGGTAGCTCGTACTGGGGTAATGGTGCCAATAAAGGTTTCTCGTGGAAGTTGGCGGTAAAGTGATTGAAAAGATATGGTTGACGATGTCGTGATGACAGAATGTCGAATTACTAACAACATAATAACTTAAAGATAACTGGTAGAATTTGATGACAACAGAGAATTTATCGTGCGAGATTCACGACCCAAAAGTAAAGGTAAAGACAATGGATAAAGATCAGCGTATAACCTATGACCCAAGAAAGATAACGCGAGGGTAAGACCTGCGAGCGACCTACGACCCTAGAAAAGATAACGTGAGCGTAAGACCTACGGGTAACCTACGACCCTAGAAAAGATAACGTGAGGGCAAGACCTACGAGCGACCTACGACCCTATAAAAAAGGATGAGGAGAGGGTCAAGTCTATGAACGACCTATGACCCTAAGAAAGATAAAGTGAAGGTAAGATCTACGGACGATCTACGACCCTAAAAAAATAGCGCAATGGTAAGATCTACGGACGATCTACGACCCTAAAAACAAGATAACGTAAGGGTAAGACCTACGAGCGACCTACAACCCTAAAAACTGGATGAGGAGAGGGTAAAGTTTACGGACGACCTACGACCATAAGAGAGATAAAGTGAAGGTGAGATCTATGGATGATCTATGACCCTAAAAGAGATAGCACAATGGTAAGATCTATAGATGATCTACGACCCTAAAAACAAGATGACGAGAGTATTGAGAGTTGGGGAGTACAATATGCTGACACCATGGTTTATTTTAGTCGGTAGTGTAATAAAAAATGTTGACTGGGAACTATAAAGATGATATTTTATGGGGATTTTGTTGATTTGGGATTGACTTGGGGCTTTCGGGAAAGGTACCAAATCTGGCTCGTGCTTTATATGCATTTGAAGTGTGGCACGTTGATCCATGGATATACTATGCGTTTGAGGATGCAATGCAATATGCAGTGATGATTATTGTATGAAAAGTGCGAGCAATGGGGCTCATTGGGTCTGTTGCTCGTCATCTTGAGATACTAATATGGATTGGTGCTTGAAAATTGAGAGAAAAGAGTTAGCCTTATCGAGTTCACTGGGGATTAAATCTTACTAAGGAGAAGTAACTTGATCTGACTTTCTCTATATGTTGGACTTCTTGTGAATAACTGAAAAGAGACGTGGATCTTATCAAATGGCCTAAGTTTTCTCGGTGTTGGCGAAATAGGCGCTCGATCGACTGTAAGGAGGCGACGAGGATGAAAGCTTAGTCAAGGTGACCGTTATGACTTGCCACCTGCACAGAAAAACAAACACTTGAACATCATGGAATTCCCTTGGGATGCCTTCATATCCATGTAATTTAGTGGTTCACATCTTAGCTTGTGATTATTGTTGACTTATTGTTTTCAATGCAATGCTTAACAAAGAATTTAAATCACAATTCGCATACGAGAATAAAGTAAAAAGGACAAAAACTTTTTGGTGGAAGGGAAAAAATTTATTAATGAGTTTGGCCTATGAATAGGCATTCGTACATGGAAACAATTCCTAAATGAGGAAGTTGCGAAGAAAAATACAAAATACAGCGAGTAAAATGGCAATAAGAAAAATCTCGAACTTCTGTTAAAACTGAATTTGCTATAGTTGCCATATCATGGGTCATCCTAGTGTCGTGCTTCCAAAGGATAATAGCTGAATTGATCCATCTCGTATTAGGAGGGTGTACGTGAAAAGTCTTCAGACTACAGTCTCTCGCTTTTTTTCCCTAATTTTTTCCTGGATCTCCCTTTCGGGTTTTCAATCCATTGGGACACCCATTTTTACCTAAGCCGCCCTTTCAGTTTTTCAACTTAGTGGGTTTTTTTTCTTTTTTGGCCCTAACTTTTGCCTAAGTCTCCCTTTCGGGTGTTCGACTTAGCGGGTCCTTTTATGCGTAGTATTTTTTGACTGAGCCTGAATTGATCGGAAGTGGAACTTCTTCCCCATCCATGTTTGTTAGGATTAGAGCACCTTCTGAGAAAGCTTTCTTCACAATGTACGGTCCCTCATAGTTGGGAGTCTACTTGCCTCTTGAATCAGTGTGGATTGGGAGAATCTTCCTTAAGACCAGGTCACCTGCATGGAACTCTCGAGGTCGAATCTTCTTGTCAAATGCTCTTTTGAGACATTGTTGATATAACTGACCGTGGAAAATGGCTGTAGGCGCTTTTCTTCAATGAGATTGAGTTGGTCGAGTCTCGTTTGAATCCATTCAGCTTCATCCAGTTTAGTATCCATCAGAACCCTCAAGGAAGGAATCTCCACTTCGACCGAGAGTATTGCGTCCATACCATAGACTAGTGAAAATGGAGTTGCCCCAGTAGAAGTACACACCGAAGTTCGATAGCTGTGTAGGGAAAAAGGCAACATCTCATGCCAATCTTTGTATGTTCTGACCATTTTCTGGACGATCTTCTTTATGTTCTTGTTAGCATCTTCGACTGCCTCATTCCTCTTTGGCTGATAAGATGATGAATTATGGTGCTCAATCTTGAATTTTTCACACATTTCCTTCATCATCTTGTTGTTGAGATTTGACCCGTTGTCAGTGATGATCTTGTTAGGAGTTCTGTACCGGCATATGATTTCTCTTTTGATGAAGTGGGTAACATCTTGCTTGGTCACATTCTTGTACGAGGTCGCTTCCACTCACTTGGTGAAGTAATCAATAGAAATGAGGATAAACCTATGTCCATTTGAAGCGCTTGGCTCGATGCGTCCAATCATATCAATTCCCCACATTGCAAAGGGCCATGGTGAAGTCATCACATTCAAAGGAGTGGGAGGAACATGTATCCTGTCTGCGTAAACCTGACATTTATGGCACATCTTTGCATATACACAACCGTCACTTTCCATCGTCATCCAGAAGTAACCTGCTCGTAGGATTTTCTCTGTCATGGAATGTCCACTGGCATGAGTCCCAAAAGAGCCCTCGTATATTTCTCGTATAGGATTCTGCTTCATGTCTATCCACGCATCTGAGCAGAACCGAATCATAGTTTCTCTTGTACAGAACATCTCCTGACAGTAAAAACTTAGACGCCAACCTTCTAAGAGTCCGCTTATCAAAAATTGTAGCACCTTCGGGGTATTCTTGCTTTTCAAGATATCTTTTGATGTCCAAGTACCACGGCTTTTCGCCCGATACATCTTCAGTAGTGAGACAATGAGTAGGGAAAATATGCGCTAGCTCCTTGTAACGACAGATCCTTATATTGGGCGCATGATTCGGGTAACTGACTTTGAACATTGCAGCTAAAGTGACTAGAGCATCTGCCAGTTGATTTTCTTCTCTAGGAATGTGCTCAAAGGTGACCTCATCGAAAGTGGGCAACAACTCTAATATGTAATCCCGATATGGAACTAAACTAGGTTGTCGTGTATCCTAATCACCTCGTACTTGATGTATCACTAAGATAGAGTCCCCATAAACTTCAAGAATCTTGATCCTCAAATCAATAGTTGCTTCAAAACCCATCACACAAGCTTTGTATTCAGCGACATTATTCATACAATCAAAACATAATCTGGCAGTGAAAGGTATGTGAGTATTGCACGGAGAGGTCAGAACTACCCCAATGTCGTGGCCCATAGCATTTGATGCACCATCGAATGTGAGAGTCCATCGCTCCCCTGGTTCGGGTCCTTCATTATCATCAAGTTTCATAACATCCTCGTCTGGAAAATTAAACTTCACGGAATGATATTCTTCCAATAGCTGGTGAGTGAGATGATCAGCAAGAATGCTACCTTTGATAGCCTTTTGTGTGACGTACTGGATGTCATACTCAAACAAAAGCATTTGCCACCGAGCCAACCTCCCTGTAAGTGTTGGTTTCTCAAAGATGTACTTTATCGGATCCATCTTAGATATCAGAAGTGTAGAATGTGTCAGCATATACTGCCTCAAACGCCAACCTTCTTTCTCAGGTAATAAATGGTGTTTTCTTTTCGTCCAATATCATCATGTTGTCCGATCACACAACCTATAGATCCTTCAAGCATAGTCAAATACATAATGAGAGGTCTCCCTGGAACTGGTGGTATGAGTATTGGTGGTTCTTGAAGATACTGCTTAATCTTCTTGAAAGCTTCTTGACAACTTTCATCCCAACGGGCATCCTGATTCTTGTGTAACAATTTAAAGATGGGTTCACAGGTAGCAGTAAGGTGAGAAATGAACCTGGCTATGTAATTCAATCTTCCAAGGAAACCTCGTACTTCCTTCTCATTTTTCGGTGCTGGAATATCCTGTATTGCTCTCACTTTGTCTGGATCTACTTCAATTCCGCATTGACTCACGATAAAACTGAGTAACTTGCCCGATCGAACCCCAAAGGTGCATTTGTTGGGATTAAGCCTTAACCTGAAGTTTTGTAAACGATCAAACAACTTCTGCAAATGGACCAAATGTTCTTCCTCAGTCTGTGATTTCGCAATCATATCGTCCACATACACCTCGATCTCTTTATGAATCGTGTCGTGAAAGAGAGTCACCATAGCTTGCTGATATGTCGCACCAACGTTTTTGAGACCAAAAGGCGTGACTCTATAGCAAAAGGTACCCTAAGGAGTTGTGAAAGCTGTTTTATTCATGTCTTCCGGAGCCATCTTTATTTGATTGTAGCCCGAGAACCCATCCATGAAGGAGAACACTGAAGACTGAGCAGTATTATCAACCAATACATCAATATGAGGCAACGAGAAGTCATCCATCGGGCTTGCTCTATTCAAGTCTCGATAGTCAACACACATACGTACCTTACCATCTTTCATAAGTATAGGAACAATATTAGCAATCCAAGGCGGATAATTTATCATAGATAGGAAGCCTGCCTCAAGTTGTTTCTGAACTTCTTCTTTGATCTTCAAAGCCATGTCGAGTCTGGTCCTTCTCGGCTTCTGCTTTACAGGAGGACATTCTGGCTTGAGCGGCAATATGTGCATCATTATATCAGTGTCTAAACCGGGCATGTACTCATACGACCAGGCGAAGGTGTCAGCATACTCTCGAAGCAACTCAATTAACCCCTTCTTTTCTATGCTTTGAAAGGCGGCACCTATTTTGACTTCTCTCTTTACCTCTTCAGTACCGAGATTGACGACTTTAGTTTCTTCCTGATATGGCTGGATGACCTTCTCTTCCTGTCTCAAGAGCCTGGCTAGTTCTTTAGGGACTTCACAATCTTCCTCACTATCTTCGTTAGCATGATCAACTGAATTCTCAAGGATATAAGGAATCATAGCACTATCATTTCCAACGGAGTCCGAGACGGATCTGCATGATCAATGATTTTACGTTTTATTTTTAGAAAGTGCAAAAGAATATTTAGAATATGAAAAGAAAAGTATTTCCATTTTTATTTTGAAAAAGTAAAAGAAAAGACAGGGAAAAAAATAATATGCAAAATTTCGATTTTTTTCATTCAATGTTAAATGGAGATTGAAACATAAGGGGCCCCTTCTACAAGTTGTCATTATGCCTTGGGCAGGACATATGACTTAAATGGAAACAGAAAATTACACATCAAGGAAAACAACTTCAGGGATGTCCACGGCAGTCCAATTGCTGAGCTCCTGGTCCGGCGCAACTTGATAGATAAATCTTGAAACATCTTCATCGTCATCTTCAGCATATGTGGAGAGCACTTGTCCTTCTTTTCTTACACCAGCACTAACGAACACTTCAGAAATTGGAGGAACCTGCTTTCCTCTGAGAGGAACCCAACCAACTTGCACGGAGGATGATGGCTGATACCCAAGACCAAAGCGATCTTTCTTCTCTGGAACTTCAATCAATTTTCCCTAACTGTCATGGGGAGGTCTAGCTTCTATGAGGGCTTTGGCATCCTTCAAAGAGGCCAGGGGTGCTTCAGACTTCTTACATTCCATGACGGGGAACTTGTCAATAGTTACAATCTCTAGAGCTTGAAAGGGAAACTCCTGCACCTCGCCCTCTACTTCCATATAACGGTACGTATTCAGATTACTAATCACTATGTCTTCTTCTCCACAAACGACGACAACTTGGTCATTCACAATGAACTTCAGGCGTTGATGAAGATTAGATGTCACAGCTCCTACTACGTGGATCCATGGACAACCCAAAAGGCAAGTATAGGATGGACGGATGTCCATAACATAGAATGACAAATAGAAAGTGTGGGAACCAATCTTGATAGGTAAGTCCACTTCTCCATCCACAGATATTCTTGAACCATCAAACGCTCAAACATTTAGAGTGGAAGGCCTAATCATTACTCCATCCATATTCAGCTTAAACAAAGTATCCTTAGGCATCACATTGAGTGAAGAACTCGTATCTACCAGAACTCGAGATAAAACAGTGTCCAAACACTTCATAGAAACATGCAGCGCTTTGTTGTGGGCTCTGCCTTCAACTGGGAGTTCATCATCAAAGAAACCCAAACAATTTCCCACAGCAATATTGGTGACGATTCCTTCAAACTGGGCCACAGAGATGTCTTGGGTAACATGAGCTGAACATAAAATATTCAATAAGGCATTGTGGTGGGTCTCTGAACACAAAAGGAGAGACAAGATGGAAATATTGGATGGTGTCTGGTTGAGTTGATCCACTACTTTGTAATCACTTCGCTTAAGAATTCTCAAAAGCTGCTCCCCTTCTTATCCCACAGAAGGTCCGGGTTGATTATCCATCACTTTCTTGCCCCTAGCTCTGGCTAGAGCTTTACTGTTAGTTTCTTTGGGAAGCGGTGGTGGAGGAGAAAAGATCCGGCCACTACGAGTCATGTTACTGGTTCCTGCAATGTTGGTAATATTATTGTCAACCACTGGAGGACACTCATACTTCTTCCCATGAATATAGACCATATTATACCCCCATGGAACTGCCTTCGAGTCGTTACTTGTAGGAGGAATAGGAGCTTGAATCGTTGCGGGGGTAGTGGGAGCTTGAATCATTACTGGGGTAGTAGGAACTTGAATTGTCAACGGAATACTTTGTGTTGCTGAAAAGCTTCTCGGATAGTAGGGGATTTCCAGGACATCAGTCTCTTCTTCTCAGAATATCTTATCTATCTGTAGGACACCTTCATCGATCAACTGTTGGATAGCCGTCTTCAAACTAGTACACTCTTCAGGTTTAGAGGAACATGTTAAGCAGAAATCATGGAGTTCTTGTAGCACCTCGTGCTCCAACAAATATTCTCTAACAGTTCTTAATGACATCTTGATCTCGTCAACCTTGGTTACTAGAATTTGTTCACTACCTTCTTTAATAGCATTGACAGCTACCCCTGGGTGAGGAGGCATGGGATTGTTCTGAATATTCAGACCAACAGGGTTGAAGTTGATGGCCTTTGCATCGAGGAGGTCTTGAACTTTACATTTGAATGCTCTACAATTCTCAATTGTATGGCCTGGGGCACCAGAATGAAATTCACAATGAGCATTAATGTTATACCCCCTAGGGAGAGGATTTGGCGGTGGACCAAGTTCACGCAATTGAACCAATTGACTAGCAAGTAACTATGGGAGAAGATGAGCATAGGACATAGGAATGAGATCAAATCTTCTTTCAGACGCTCTTTGTCTTTGAGGGTCTCTCGGACCTTGAGGTTGTTGATTTTGTTGGTGATAAGTTGGAGGAGGTGCAAATTGTTGTTGTGGAAGATACTGTGGTTGTGGAGTGAAAGGCCGTTATTGGGCCATCTAGGGTGCTGGAGTTGTAGTAGCATACACTTGAGGAACAAAATGGTTGGGAACAGCAGCAGGTGTAGGATAATAAGGAAATCGGACTAGAGGAAATGCAGGAGCTTTTCCTTGGTTGATGGTAATGGCACTAGTCTCACCTTCTTTCTTCTTGACGAAACCATAAAATGGCTTTCTACTAATGCCCGCATTGTTGTTAATATTGTTAGGAACACCTTGGATCGTTCCAGCTTTAATGCAAGTCTCAACACGTTCACCAATAATGACCATATCAGAGAAAGAAGTAGAAGTACTACTGAGCATATGTTGGAGATAAGGGCCTTGTAGAGTACCCATAAACAGATCAATCAATTCACAATCCAAGAGAGGAGGTTGGACCCTTGCAGCCAGTTCACGCCACCTTTGAGCATACTCTATGAATGAATCTACATATTTCTGTATCATCCCTTGGAGTTGAGTACGGCTAGGAGCCATGGCAGTATTGTAATGGTAATGTTTCAAAAAGGCATCAGCAAGTTCTCCCCAAGTACTGACATGAGATCTTTCCAATTGCATATACCAATCCAATGGTGCCCCAGTCAAGCTATCTTGGTAGAAGTGCATGAGCAACGGCTCATTCTCAGCATAGGCAGCCATTTTGTGACAGTAGGAACGGAGATAAATCTCTGGGTAGGAAGTGCCTTTGTATTTGTAAAAATCTGGAACTTTGAACTTGGGAGGGATAACTACCCCAGGCATGAGGCACATTGCAGCAGTATTGAATCCAGAAGCCTTGATACCCTCCATGGCTTTAAGGCGCTCTTCGAGAGAATGGTACATTTTCGCAGTTTCGGAAACTCCGAGGGCAAGGTTCACTTGGGGTTCGTCAAGATCAATAACATCGCGATGATAATCAACATGATTTCTAGGAGATCCAGCAGGGGTCTCAACATTTACATTGTCATTCCTCCCATTAGCTGAAGTGGGGGAGCAGGAGTAGTAAGCTTGGCAACACTTTGATGTAATTCTTCTTGACCCTTGATCACGGCATGAAGGGTTTCCATAAGTTGATCCATGCGAGTGCCCATGGTGTCTGTATCACGACAGAGTGAATTCTGATTCTCTTTAAAAATATCCATAAGTCTTTGTCGGTTGCCTCTTGTACGGTAAGGATGTGGAGAAGTCGTCTTTGCTGTTCACTAAAGTCTGTTGGAAAGGGGACCCCAATGAGTTTTTGTTATGAAACATGAATGCATGATAGTATGAATGAATGCTTTATCTTCATTTCTGAGGAAATCCAAAGACTCGTCTATCTTTTAAAATTTTCCCTTTTTGAAATGCTATATCAACGAGACTTGTCTTTGGACTTCCCTAGATATGAGATATATATACATAATGATATGATGTCATGGTATGCTATTGCATGAAGTCTCAGCTCCACATATTTTGGATAACCACTGCGTAGTCCGTTGCACAGGCTGAAAGTAATAGGATCAAAAGTCTGACGTCACAGGCATGAAGTCAAAGTAACCACCCATAAGTTATGTACTATGGGTTTATCACCTATCGGACAAGGTTCTAAAGAGTTCTCGGAGTCTACGCTCTTCCTTTGGATATTACCGACGTCCCAATTACTTGGTAATCAGTAATATTCGCAGGAAAAACTCGTCCGAGTGCAGTATCGCGTGACAACTACTTCCGAATTACTCTACTATAGTCTCTTCAGTGCACCTAAAAAGGTCAGGATGGGTTAATGGTTCTACGGCCCTCAGCTTCTTGAGCTCCCAAGTCAAAAGCCATGATGTCTTCCTAATTACTCGGTAAACATCACTACTTTCAAGGGGACCTCCACTGAGTGGGGGATTTTCATGCCTCCTTCTTCGGGATTACTCCCTCAAAGTTAACATGACTATACCGCCCGTCCTAATCCTAAGTGTAACCCAAGTCCGGGTATAGGACTTTATCAAATGTAATCACTCAACCCAACATCACAATGTATCCAGAATATGTGAGTAGCAACAATATATGCAATATATACAAAAGAATACAATAAAGCAATAAAGAAATAAAACAGTAAAGCAAAATAAAGCAAATTAATAAACACCTAAAAAGACAAATAAACAAAATTGGGAGAGACTCGCTAAAGGTTGTAACACCCCAATTCTACCCGGCAATTATATAAGAAAATCAGAGTTATAATCATTCATGCAAACGAATCAGGATGCCTCAAATTTATCATTAAAAACTCATTGCATTCATCGTGGATACATAACACTTTAAAACTTCGGATGAACCATCAGCATAAATACTTTAATTAACTAATTCAACAAATTAAACATCTACGCAGCGAAATTCATAATAACATCATTATCCATCGTTACAGCAACTTCAAAACGTCACATACTTAATAACAATCAACTTAAATTTCAACAACTAAATAGTCAACAATCAAAAGCAACAAGCGTTCATCCCCCCGAGTGTTACGTATCAGAGCAATGACACCGACTCGAACTATTGAAGGTATACAGCCTTCACTCTCGATTACCTACATGTTACCAATGTAAGGGCAACATTCAAATAGAAGGGGTGAGATATCTAACAATATAATAAAGCGTATTATAATTAATATATTAAATTAGATCATATAACATCACCACTTCTCATCTTATAATCAACATAAAATTGCAACAGAAATACCAACTATAACACACATTCATCACATCAACTCACAACTTCTTTATGCAATCATATAATGCGACTCAATACTATGCAAATGCATATGGTACCATTGGAGCAGAACTCCCATCTTAAAAATCTACCAATAAATAGAGGCATCAACAAGGCATAAGCCTTCATCTTAATATTCACCAATACAGGCCATCTTAATGAGCATAAGCTCCATCTTGAAATGCAATGTATGTGACACAATCATGAATGTAATGATAACACCATAATTAACAACATCTCAATATAAACATCATCGTTGGCCATAAGCCTACATCTTAATAGCTGCCAATTATTAGAGGCATCTCAATATCTTTCATCAACATGATAATTCATCAAACATCATATATACATCTGTGATATGGTGGCAGAACCGACTTTTTAATACTGGTTTGCATTTTTTGTTCGCAGATGTCGCGGTAAGCAAGAGTCGCCACCAGATTTTATTTCATCCAACTGGAAAGGAAAAAAGTACAGAAAAAATCCTTTTTCGAGATCTTTCTGAGTACGGGGGTAGATTATAGAAAGGGAAGGTGTTAGCACCCTTTCTATCCATGGTTTTCCATGGGCTTTTTGGTACTTTCTCATTTTTAAATTGCTTGTGTTTGTGCTTTGTTTTTGAAGAATGTTTTACTTCGTGATAACCCTTGTAACACTCCTCAAGGGTGTGACGAAGTTATTTTTGAAAATTTGTTTTTTTGAAAGGTGTAAGTGTGAAAAGTTTTGATTTGAGCAAGTACCTACTAGCATCTACCTACTCGAAAAAAGATCGTTTATATTCTTATTTCCTTTAGACAGCGCTATCTTACTATTGAGAAATAGGTAGCACCGTCGTTGGAATTTGTAAGGGTCAACTCGAAAGGGACGTATGATCACTAAAGCAATATTAGGATACCTTAGTAATAACCCTAGAGTCTTAAGATCTTTCGAGGCAACATTTCCGAGGCAACGTTTCCGAGGCAACATTTGAATGGGACAATTTGATCTTTTAGACTGGAGGGCTACCACTAAGACATCCTATGCTTAATAATCATTTACCGAAGGCAACCGAAGTGAGAGTATACCCTAAGAGTGATATGTGAGAGTGATTTGTTTCAGTTATTTAATCTTTGAACATTAGGGTTTTCTAACTGTATTAATTTGTCATGCATTCTTGCCATACAATCCTATTAGCATACATCTAGACAGTTAAATATTTGCAGGAATTTAAAAATGCGAGAAAATAAACCTACGCTATTACAAGGCTTCGGGGAGGGGAATTAATTACATAGCCAAAAAACCCGGGGATTTAAACAGTAAAATAAACCCTAAATTAACTATTACAAACCAGTGAGCAGTTACAAAATATTGACAAAATAAATAACAAGCGCGCGGAAAATTAAGTGCGAGAAGAAATTGAAACCTGGAAAATCTAATTTGAGGAAAAAGTATTTTTGGATTTTTATTGAAGAAAATATTTTATTACAAATTAATTAAACCTAATTTCTAATTGTTTTTAAATTATGAAAGAAATTAAAGTTACCCTAAATTAATTAAACTAATTAATTAAAAAAACATTTTTTAAGAAAATAAATCTTGTTTGTGGTTTTTGATTGGTTAATTTAACAAAATAATTTTTGTGTTGATTTAAAAAAATAAAATAATTAATGAAAAGGAATTAAAGAAAAATAGTAGAAATAACCAAATGGGCCTGCTGTCAGCAGATCTGGGGGTGTTGAACTTCCTAAACCCAGCAGGATGTCCCAGAGTCTGGCACCTGATCCAGTTAGGCCATCTTCTAGAGACTCGTGGTGGACCTGCATAAGCTAGCGTGGGATCTGGCTGGAGATGGATCCAGAGGATGATGATTCTCAGAAGGTGTATGGGCTGGATCTGATTCTGGCTGATGGATCTAGAAGATGATGACCCTCAAAAGGTGAGGTGCGCTGGATCTGATTCTGGATGATGGATCCAGAAGATGATGACCCTTAGAAGGTGAGGTGCACTGGATCTGGTTCTGACTGATGGATCCAGAAGATGATGACCCTCAGAAGGTGAGGTGCGCTGGATCTGATGAAAATAATGGAGAAAATGCCAAAAGCTCACACCTGGGATCGAACCCATGACATGAGCTTTTGACTTCCTTCCTCTGACCAACTGTGCTGGATGTTAACTTGTTAATATAATAAAAACAAATAATATATTGGAGAATAAGTTAGTGGCCAGAAAAACGCGCCAGAATTTAAACCAGCCAGTGAGATTGTGACACACTGTTGTCTTCTTCCCTGTCTGTTGTTTTAGGTTTCAGAACTTTTACCTACAGATGCAAGTCTGTTGCTAAAAACCTGTGTCATCCAACAATCAAGCACAAGCAATATAAATTCAATTGGGGACCATGGATCAACTGGGTTTGAAACTCTTATCATCATGGTACCCATTATCAGGCCTAATTTTGCTTAAATCACGAACCCCAAATTGGAGCACAAAACCCTAACAATGGCAAAAGCTTATTCCTGCATTGTAACTTAAATCAAAATATCCAGAAACATTACAAACATGATGATGAACATAAATATGTAACTTAAACATGCTAAAGATGCAAGAATTATAGTAATCGAATTTGAAAAATTTTGCAAACTGTAAGAGTGATAGCGAATGATTCTGGATGTTCTGACGCCTGCAGATGATTGGGAATGCTTCCTGAGATGCCAAGGAATTGATTTCTGGCTTTGAAACTCCTTGAGGATGGCTCTAAGATGGATTTCGATCTCTCACTTTTTCTCCAAAGTTTCAGTTTTTCTTCTGACAGTTTCACGCCTTCTAACCTCTTTTTTTTTGCTTTGTTCTTGTTCATTATATATCCCTCAACGAATTAGGGTTACAAAACACATTGAATCTTGAAGCTTTAATAAGATTTGATTTAATTTTCAATTTGTATGATATCTTTATATTTTCATGACAATCATGCCTTTCTTGTACCAATTTCCATTGATTCGAATTGACCATCCAAGCTCAGCATATTTTGATTGCCAACCTGTAAAAAAAACAAATCATATCATATCTTTGATAATTTTCATCATTTATTTGATTTGATTCCCTTTTTAATTAATAAAAAATCAACATAAATTGAAAAATGAAGCAAATAATGTATGGATAAGTATTTAAGTCGTGGACCACATTATAATTGAGGTGCAAGCAAAAAAAGTTGGGCCCATTTAGCAAAAAATGCAAATTTGAGCACATTTGACTTTTGGCAATTTTGCAAAAATGGTCAACTTGGCCAATGCATAACTCTCTCAATTTTGACCCTAGAGATGTGTTCTTGGACTTTTTAGAAATCTTAGGATGTCCTCTAAGCAGACCTTGTGGTATCATCTAATTAATTGAGTCTTCCATGTTCATGTATGAAGCTTTTACCCAAAAGGTGTTTTTGTTGACTTTTCAAAAGGACCCATAATGTGGAAATACATATCTTTTAATGAGTGCATATTATGAGCTTGGGAGATGAATATGAATTGTAGGGAATTATATCCTCTTCAAAATGAGCTTTTGATGGGTCATTTCTGATAAAGTATGAGAAAGTTATGCTTGGTCAAAGTTGAGTTGACTTTTCCTACAAAACCCTAATTTAGCAACTTTTGGGTTTTGATGAATTATGAGCAATCCTTGAGGAATCATGATCAACCCTTGATCCAATGATGAATAATGCTTCAAAATGAGTATGTTGACCAAAAATCTTGAAGTTTGACTGTATGTGGGCCACAGTTGACTTTTGCCCTAGTATAGTTGACTTTTAGGCATTTGAGCAATTGACTGAGCAAACTTCTTTTGCAAGGCTTGAAACTTGACATGGGTGATCTTGAGAACATATTAGGACAATGGTGAGCATTTGAGTCCTTTGTGGTTCACACATCTTGATGAAAATAGAAACCCTAATTTGAGGTATGTTGCCTTAGGAGAGAGTTTGTATGGTCAACTCTTGAACTTTCTTGAGCAATTTGGGGACCTCACTTGCCATTTGTTGAGTAAAATGAGAGGGATAATTTTGGGGTACAACATCTGCCCCTGTTCAATCTTCTTAAACCTGAGGATGTAGATTGGTTGTTCTACCTTTCGTGATCTGAGGGTGGAAGATGATTGAACACTAGAGTGCCCAGAAATTTGCACTCGCATGAAGTGATACTTGATTTGTGATATCGGGAATGGGCTTATAGATGTCGTTTGGTAATTTCTAGAGAGTTATCGGAGATGGGCTTAAAGATGCCATCCGAAGAAGTATCGATTGCATAAGAGATTCCTTTGCGAGAACCCGTATACCTATTGTTGAGGAGGACTTCGCTGGGGAATGTTGGTCTCTGCCTTAGGAGAAATAGAGTTTTAGGAGCTTCAGTTGTCTATTACTCTACTGGGGAATAATTCCGGTTTGGGAAGCGGAAGTGAACTGTGTGTTTGGTCGGGGTATATGCTGCACCGCAACTTATTAGGGAAATGCGAAACCAAACGCGTTTGATTGGGTCTCGGTCTTACAGTGTTGTGGACTGCTGTCTGGGGATAAGAGAGGTAGAACCCGGATAGTAAGGTTATGAGAAGGAACCTGGATGGTAGGTTTACTTAGATATGAGATCCTGGATAGTGGGGCTGTGAGAAGGAACCTGAATAGTAGGGTTACTTCTATATGAAAGCGTGGATGGTAGGGCTGTGAGAAGGAACCTGGATGGTAGGGTTACTTCGATATGAAAGCCTGGATGGTAGGGTTGTGAGAAGGAACCTGGATGGTAGGGTTACTTCGGGATGAAATCCTGGGTAGTAGGGTTGTGAGAAGGAACCTGGATAGTAGGTTTACTTCGAGATGAAAGCCTGGGTAGTAGGGCTGTGAGAAGGAACCTGGATAGTAGGGTTACTTCAAGATGAAAGCCTGGGTAGTAGGGATGTGAGAAGGAACCTAGATAGTAGGGTTACTTCGATATGAAAGCCTGGGTAGTATGGTTGTGAGAAGGAACCTGGATAGTAGGGCTGTGAGAAGGAACCTGGATAGTAGGATTACTTAGATATGAAAGCCTGGATAGTAGGGTTATGAGAAGGAACCTGGATAGTAGGGTTACTTGGTGATGAGTCAGTGTAGGACTTCAAGAGGAACCTGGGTAAGGTTGTTTTTATCGCACCGATGATTACTTTGTTTAGCTTCGAGTGTTGATCATGGACCTGCTGGAAATCATTGATAATAACTGTCTTTCCTAAAAGAAATGCAGGGTTAGTTATGCGTGATGCATG
The DNA here is from genome assembly GCA_948472305.1 of Vicia faba. Taxonomy (NCBI): domain Eukaryota; kingdom Viridiplantae; phylum Streptophyta; class Magnoliopsida; order Fabales; family Fabaceae; genus Vicia; species Vicia faba. The sequence goes on along the minus strand of OX451739.1, from coordinate 1,252,149,590 downwards.
AGATGCATTGTGATGAGGTTCGCAAAATAACTGAGATTATGTTATATGTACTGTATGCACATGTCATGATGTATGAACATGAAATGCTGACGTAATAATCTGAGTCCGGGAAAATAAATCCCTGACTGATGTTTAGAGAATATGAGAAATGGTATTATTGACTGCTGTAAAAAACCACAGTTCCTCTACTTCTGTTGTGGATGGTGAACAAAGATGACTAGCTGGGGATTCACATTCATTTGGCTGGTGAATATTCTGCCAGAAGAGAACCTGTCTGAGGATACCTCTACGGGGAATAACTATGTTGGAGAGGAGATACTTTGTTGATAGATCTACTGATTTGGAGAAATAAACTCCACCGGGGATGAATTTTCGTTGCTGGTGATAATGAATTCTGTTGGAGATTGAATTTCTGCTTGTGAGAGAAATACACTCTGCTTGGGGGAAAAATTACTGACTCACTCGCGATTGTGAACCTCAGCTGGGGAGATTTGTGTTCTATTCGGGAAAGCTAACATCACGGTCTTTAGATACTTTTTACTTTGTGGGGAATGTATGTACCACTACTCATGTTCTCAAGATGGCCATATCCTAGTACCTGATGGGCAGAGTAACTGTAAGGTTTCGGCACTTCTTGTTTTCCCTATTTTTGGCATTACGAGTAATCGTCTTTTGTTTCTTGTGTAAATATTTATGAGCAGCCACTATTTTCAAATGCATATACAAAAATGAAACATTGGATGTTCTTGCAACACAAAACAGAAAAAGAAAAACAATTTGAAATTTCTTGTGAAAATGACTTGTATTGATTTTTGAAGTTGGTATGTAATAGGAATTTTTGTACAAAGAGGATGACATCCTAGTAAGAGAACGCCGCCGAAAGAAATTACAATTTGTGTACAATAAAAACAGCTATGTGAAACAACCCCATTGGGTTCCAACTCTGTTATTTCCTTTATATCTTCAAGCGTCTCATCACTTTGCTACTTGGCCGAAGGTTGATCAGATTGATTCGCGTTGTCAGAGCTTGATAGTTGATACCGAAGTCTAGTTGTGAGACGATTCAATGAGACATAGTGTTACGCTTCGATCCCTAATTTTTTCCTGGACCGCCCTTTCGGGTTTTTAGTCCACCGGGATACCCTTTTTTGCCTAAGTCACCTTTTCAGGTTTTCAACTTGCCGGGTGTACAGTTTTTTTTCATTTGCATCCCTTACTTTTGCCCGAACCCTTTTGGTTCGCCGGGAAGCCCTTATTTTTTCCTAGGCTGGTCAACCTAGAGGGTCTTTGATTATGCGTAGTATCTTTTCATTATGTTTGCGTTGACGGGTGAGGAAGGTCGTCACCATCCATGGTGGTTAGAATCATAGCTCCTCCCGAGAAAATGTTCTTAACCACAAATGGCCCTTCGTATGTGGGGTCCATTTGCCCCTGGGATCACCTTGCGGTAGTATGATGCGTTTGATCACTAGATCCCCAACTTGATATTATTGATGTCTGACTTTTTTGTTAAAAGCCTTGATCATTCTTTTTTGATACGGCTGGCCATGACAGATAGCAGTAAGTCTCTTTTCATCTATTAGATTCAGCTGGTCAAATCAGGTTTGGATCCAGTCGTCTTCGTTCAAACTCGCATCCTTCATAATCCTGAGAGAGGGTATCTGGACTTCGATGGGTAGGACTGCCTCCATGCCATATACCAAGGAATATGGTGTTGCCCCTGTCGATGTCCGTGCTAAGGTACAGTACCCATGAAGAGCGAATGGTAACATCTCATGCCAGTCTTTGTATGTCACCATCATCTTTTGCACAATTTTCTTGATGTTCTTGTGAGCTGCTTCAACAGCCCCATTCATCTTCAGCCGGTAGGGAGAAGAGTTATGATGTTGTATCTTGAACTGTTTACAGAGCTCGATGATCATTGTGTTGTTGAGATTTGTACCATTGTCAGTAATAATTCTCTCTGGGACACCATATCGACAGATCAGATTATGTCGGATGAACCGCGCCACGATGTTCTTGGTTACTGTAGCAAATGAAGTTGCCTCAACCCACTTCATAAAATAATCAATGGCTACCAGAATGAAGCGATGCCCGTTAGACGCAGTAGGTCTGATCTCGCCGATCATGTCGATGCCCCACATTGCAAAGGGCCAAGGAGCTGTCAAAACATTCAGGGGAACCAGAGGTACATGCACCTTATTAGCATACACTCTGCACTTATGACAGGTTCGAGAGTGCTGATAACAATCGGCTTCCATAGTGGACCAGTAATATCTTTCCCGTAGGATTTTCTTTGCCATGGTATGTCCACTGGAATGAGTTCCGAAGGTACCCTCATGTAACTCTTCCATGATTCTTTCTGCCTCGCCCTTGTCTACACACCGCATTAAGGTTGAATCATGGTTACGCTTATAGAGAATTCCATTACTGATGAAGAATTTCACAGTGAACCTTCTCAAAAATTTCTTATCATTAATAGATGCCCCCTCGGGGTATTCTTGAGCCTCAAGATACCTCTTTACCTCATGAAACCAGGGTTTATCTGCCACTTCTTCGGTCTCAATGTCACAGTAATGTGCGGGTTCATCCAAACTCTCAATGGTAATTTGGGGAGCTCCATTGTCCCACCTAACTTTGAACATAGAAGAAATGGTAGCTAGCGTGTCCGCCAACTAGTTCTCTTCTCGTGGGAAGTGTTCAAAGGTTATATCCTGAAAGTGTGGGAGCAAGGTCAGTACATACTCTTTGTAAGGAATAATATTTGGGTGCTTCGTATCCCATTCGCCTTTGATCTGACTTATTACCAGAGCGGAATCTCTGAGTACACTCAAGAACTTAATCCTCAGGTCAATGACCGCTCGAAGACCCATGATACACGCTTCATACTCCGCCATATTGTTGGTGCAGTTCAAACATAATCAGGCGGTGAACGGAGTATGACAGCCTTCAGGAGATATAATTACAGCGCCGATGCCATTACCCAACACGCTCGAAGCTCCATCAAAATACATAGACCATCAGGATCCCTCCTCAGGTCCTTCATCCGGTCCAGGTTCTTCGCAGTCGGTTACCAACATGATATTCTCATCCGGGAACTCGAAATTCATGGACTGATAGTCATCCACGGCCTGATGCGCCAAATGATACGCCAATACACTCCCCTTGATTGCTTTTTGGGTTTTGTATTGGATGTCGTACTCGGTTAAGATCATTTTCCATCTTGCTATTCTTCCGGATAAGGCGGGCTTCTCAAAAATTTACTTGATCGGATCCATCTTTGATATCAACAAAGTAGTGTGAGTCAGCATATACTGTCTCAGTCAGTGAGAAGCCCATGCCAAAGCGCGGCAAGTTTTCTCGAGAAATGAGTATCGGGTCTCACAGTCGGTAAACATTTTGCTAAGGTAGTAAATTGCATGCTCTTTTCGACCAGGCTCGTCATGCTGCCCCAGCACACACCCCATTGAATTGTCTAGCACTGTCAAGTATAATATCAAAGGTCTTCCTTCAACTGGAAGCATCAGAATTGGTGGTTCTTGAAGGTATTCCTTGATTCTTTCAAAAGGGGTATGGCATTCATTATTCCACTTTACCACTTGATCTTTCTTCAGCAGCTTGAAGATTGGCTCACAAGTAGCAGTCAGATGTGAAATGAACATGGCGATGTAATTCAGCCGTCCCAAGAAACCTCTAACCTCCTTTTCTGTGCAGGGGACCGGAATCTCTTGTATGGATTTTACCTTTGTAGGGTCTACCTGAATTCCTTTGTCATTGACAACAAAACCCAGAAGCTTACCAGACCTTACCCCGAAGGTACACTTGTTCGGATTCAACCTCAGCTTGTACATCTTCAACCTGTCAAACAGTTTCTGGACATGATCAAGGTGCTCTTCCTCAGTCTGGGACATGGTTATCATGTCATCAACATAAACCTCAATCTCATGGTGAATCATATCATGGAACAAAGCAACCATGGTGCGCTGATAAGTCGCCCCAACATTCTTCAACCCAAAAGGCATTACTTTGTAACAAAAGGTCCCCCACTATGTAATGAAGGTTGTGTTCTCCATGTCTTCAGGAGCCATCTTGATCTGGTTGTAGCCAGAAAAACCATCCATGAAGGAAAATATCTTGTGTTGCACGGTGTTGTCGACTAAAACATCAATGTGAGGAAGTGGGAAGTCATCCTTGGGGCTTGCCTTGTTCAGATCCCTATAGTCCACACACATCCGTACCTTATCGTCCTTCTTAGGTATCGGAACGATGTTGGCAACCCACTGTGGATAAGAAGTGACAGCTAAGAATCCTGCATCGAACTGTTTCATGACCTCTGCCTTTATTTTCTCTAACATTTCAGGGTGCATACGGCGTACCTTCTGCTTTACCGGAGGGCAGTCTTCTTTAGTCGGCAGGCGATGTACCACAATATTAGTGTCCAAACCAGGCATGTCTTCATAAGACCAGGTGAAGATCTCACCACAGTCGTGTAGCATATGTATTAACCGTTGTTTGACACTAGGCTCCAGGTTCACACCTATTTTAACCTCTTTCCTGTCTTCTTTTGTACCCAGATTCACTGACTCAACTGGCTCTTCATGAGGCTGGATGGCCCTTTCTTCCTGCTGTAACAGTCTAGCAAGTTCTCCAGGCACCTCACAATCATCCTCACCTTCGTCCTCGGCTTGGTTAATCGGATTTTCAAAGTCATAACTGGCAGTAGCAGAGTTGTTATCAATGGGATCCAGAGTGGATATGGATCTGCAATATGATATGTGAGTGTGTGTAAGCGAATAGCCATTTTGATAAAGTGAGAGACAGAAAAGAAAAACAAAGAGCACAAAATTTGTATGCAAGAAACGCCCAATGCTTTATTAATGATATATGAAATGACAAATAATATCCCTCACAAGCAAAGCCAAGGTGCCTTGGGCAAGGCACCGGGCCGTAAAGTTTCGAATTGTTTATTACAAATCTTAAAACAAATGAGTCAATTACTGCAGAATAAAAGAAATAGGTATGAAGTCCCTGGTCGTCCAGTTATTCGGTCCACTATTAGTCGTTGGGTAGATCCAGTTGTCGATGTCTGAATCCTCTTCACTGTCTTCAATTGCATTAATTCCCCTATTGCTGATGTGTAGAGGAGTTCTTCCAGCCCGAGCGCGCCTAACAGCCCTTTGAGCCCCTGTAGTAAAGCCCAAACCAAATTTGTCAGTTTTGTGAGTGAAATCAGGGAGCTGACCCCAATTGGTACACCCACCTTCTTCAACCACAGCCCTGGCGTCCTTGAGAGAAGCCATCTTCAACGGAGGTTTGTTGGTAGTAACTTCAGTTGATGCCAAAATCGGAGGGACCTCTTCGAAACTCTGACAAGGAGTTTCTATGAATTCCCCGTCCATCTCCACATAGCGGAAGGAATTGAGGTGACTCACCATATATTCTTATTCACCTTGCACTATGACAATCTTTCCCTTCACCGGATACTTCAGCATTTGATGGAGTGTGGAAGTAGCTGCCCCATCCTCATGGATCCAAGGACGACCCAACAAGCAAGAATAAGACGGCCTGATATCCATTACGTAGAAGGTGTACCCAAAAGTCTGAGAACCCACTTTGACAGGGATGTCCACCTCCCCGTGCACCATTCTCTTTGATCAGTCAAAAGCCCTTACTACAATGTTACTAGGCTTTAGAATCAAACCCTTACAATCCAAGCGGTCCAATGCTTTCTTCGGCAGAACATTCAATGAAGACCTGGTATCTACCAGCACATGGGCCATAGTGGTGCCCTGCACTCGATTGAGACATGCAGAGCATCGTTATGATTCCTTCCTTTCCGCGTTAGATCCGCATCTGAAAAACCTAGCCCATTGTTAGCAGTCAGGCTAGCCACACAATCTTTGAACTGATCAGCTGAAGTTTCTTGTGGCACATGCGCAGTCTTGAGAATTGCATTCAAAGCCTTCGCATGGGCTTCATAACACAACAACAGAGACAACATGGATATCTTTGATGGGATCTGCCCCAGCTGCTCGATCATATTGTAGTCGCTTTTCTTGATAATTTTCAGTATTTCCTCTATTTCTTGTTTAAAGGCTTCCACAACGATTTTCTTAGGTGCCTCCGTCCGGGCAGGCTCACCTATAATTTCCTTGCCACGAGCCCCAGATGGCTCAGCAGCAGGTGTAATAACTGGAGTAGGAATAGGAGAAATGTCAGGAGTGCTGGTTGGAGCAGCAATTGGAATAATAGTAGGCTTGATGATCTTCGGAGCAATCTCTAGAGAGAAAACCCTTCCACTTTGGATAACCTTACTAGTCCCGACAATATTACTAACATCAGTATCAGCTTCCTCATTCTTCGGATCTTACTTAATGCCATGATAGTACACATCAGCACCATAGTTCCATGGGACAGCCTTGTCTGAGGTGTACGAGATGGGACCAGGAACAGTGATTATCAGCAGAGCAATTCTTTGAATAGGTGTAATCCTAGAAGGTCTTCTCGAGGAAACCTTGGAAGGATTGGCGGAAATGGTTATAATGGCAACGTCTTCATTTGGAACAACAGGAATCATAGTCTTCTCAGACAAAATTTCTTTATTATCCATCAAGCGTTGAACACCTAACTTCAACAAACGGCAACCAGAAGGTATAATCGAACACATGTGGCAACCTTCACCATAACTCGGAAATAAACTGGCCAACAGCAAATTCTTCTTAACAGTCATAAGAGGAGTAGAAATTTCTTCAACAGAGGTCACAAACAAATCAGTGTCAACAGCATTAACTCCACGACCGTTTTTGGGCATGGGAGCAGTTATAACATTCGGCTTTTCCGGAGCATTGAACTCTATCTCCTTGGATTCAAGCAAGTCTTGTACTTTGTTTCTCAGAGCCCAGCAATCATTTGTATCGTGGCCATGACTCTCAGAATGGTAGGCGCACTGCGCGTTGGGATTGTATCTGGGAGATGTAGTGTTTGGATTCTTGAGAGCCTCTCTCAAGGTTACCAAGTTGGATTTTAATAAGTGAGGTAGAACTTCATCCAAAGTCATGTTGATGCAGGTAAACTTCCATTGTGGTCTTTCCACCCTTTGTTGGTTGTTGCATTATGGAGCAACTACGGGTCTTGGTATCACTAAAGCATTTACCGTTTGACGGTGTTCATATCTGCTTTGGCCCCTCGGGCTATAGACTGCACTGGCTTCCTTCTTACCAGTAAAAGGCTTCTTTGCTGAACTCGAGAAGGCATCCTTCTGTATTTTACCACTCCAAATTCCAGCTTCTACTCTTTCTCCAGTTAAAATCATCTCGGTGAAACCAGATGACGAGCTGCCAATTAAGTGATTGAAAAATGGACCAGATAGCGTCCCTAGAAACATATCGACCAACTCCCTATCAGACAACGGGGGTTGGACTCTCCCAGCCAAGTCTCTCCAATTTTGAGCATAATATTTAAAACCTTCACCTGCACCCATGGACATACTCTGGAGTTGAGTACGAGTAGGAGCAAGGTCGGCATTGTACTGATACTACTTGTAGAAAGAAGCAGCAAGGTCTTCGCAGTTTCGGACACTAGCTCCCTCCAACTGGTAGAACCACTCAAGCTGAGTCCCTGATAGACTATCTTGAAAGAAGTGAACCCATAAATTCCTGTCAGCAGTGTGGGGTTGGATTTTTTGGACATACAAATGGAGATTGAGTTTTGGGCAGGACACCCCATCATACTTGGCAAAAACTGGAGCTTTGAACTTATGAGGGATGACCACTCCCGATACCAATCCCAATTCTCTGAAATCCAAACCAGGTATCTTCTGAACTTCCATAGTGCTCAGAAGGTCTTCTAACTACTTGTATCTATCCTCAGCAGGAGGATATTGCTCATCATCATAATCAGTATCATTGTCAGAGACCGCAGAATTAGGGTCCTTTTCCCTTTCTTGGTTCTCCCCTTCCTTGGATGAAGAGGTCAGATCCGTTTGATGCTTCAACCTTTCTCCAAATCTTCTACCCATATTCAGAATACCATTCTTCTTCTTCTTCTCCATTTCTTTCAAAATGAGGGCTTTCAGATCCTCTTGCCCCTTATCCAGACTGATGAACATCTGTTGGAACTGGGCGTTCTGTGCCTGAAGATCTTTGATGGCTTGATCGAAAGACATTTCTACTTAAATAAACAGTGAAGAAGATGAGAAACCTGTAGTGGTACCTATAATGATGTGTATGATAATGGGATGCGCATGTAATGATTTCAAAGACTTTGGGAGATTTAAATTTGCAAACCAAAATAAACCAAACTTTATTAGCTTAAATTTGAAAGGTTCAACATGCCTTTTTACGGTGTTACAAAGGAGTAAATAAAACAAACCTAAAACTAGAAAATAAAAATCAAAAGTCCCATGGACGCTTTCTCTTTGTGCTGATATAGCCATTGATCAATCTTTCTTCCTCGAGCTGCCTGGTGAGCTTTAAAACCTTCCTCTCTTGCTCATGGAACTGCTCCTAGTAAGTATCCCGCTCATTCCTCAGCTGAATCCAAGACCTCTGTAGCTCCCCAAGGTCAGTGGGCATGTAAGGATAGAGAACCGTGTAAGGAATGCCTTCTTCATTAGTGGGCTCCACAACCAGTGGTAATACGTCCATATAAGACATCAAAATCTTCTGGGCACGAGCTCGGACCCATTGGAGGTAGGTTTGCATAGGAAGGGAAGTCTTTGGTCCCAACTCTTTAGGGTCAGCACTGTTTACCATCCCCCAAGCTCGTATGAACCTCCGGCGATGCTCCTTAACATCATCCTTATAGTCGAATACAATGTCCTCGAGAAGTAACTCATGGGGACCATCCCTTCGAGTACGACCAAATTGTCGCAAATCTAGAAAAGGATTGTAAGTTATACCCCCTCTGATACCAAGTAATGGGACATTAGGGTATCCCCCGCAACGGTCAATAACAGCAGTGTCTTCCAAAGCTCAGGAACACCAAAGAATATCAGTATGAGCGAGTGACATTATTCTGTGTGACCAACCCAAACCTTCTTCGTTCTTCAGCACAGATCTAGGGAGGTGAGAAATAAACCACCTCGACAATAACGGCATGCAGCACATAAGAGTCCCTCTTCTCTTCATAGTACGAGTATGGAGAGCATGCAAGATATCTCCAAGCAAGGTAGGCACAGGGTTGCGAGAAAGGAAAATCTTGACAGCATTCACATCTACAAAGGAGTCCGGATTAGGGAAGATAACTAAACCATAGATAAGAAGAGCCAAGACATCTTCAAAAGCCTGAAAATCCAAATCATCCCAAAATAGTTGAGCCTGGTCTATCAGAAATTTGGCTAGAAAACCCTCGACTCCGCTTCGAGTTTCCCAATTGGATACCACGTCGGCCCGTTTCAAATGCAGAGCTGAGGCAATGACTTCTGGCTTAGGAACTTCTTCCATACCTGTGAAGGGTACCTGTTCAAGAATGGTTATGCCCAATAGATGAGAGAATTATTCCAAGGTGGGTACCAGTTGGTAATCTGGAAAGGTGAAGCAGTGATGCTTGGGATCGAAGAACTGAAAAAGTATGCTCATCATCTGTTCATCAGGGTTTGAAGTAACCAGGCTGAGAAGTTGACCGTGTCTCTTAATGAAAGTAGAAGTTTCGGAAACTCTTGATGGTAGCTCTTTAAGTTGGGCAGGTATCTGCACAAAGTTGATTCGGATGGTATTTCTACGCACAGAAGCCATGATCTGCAAAATAGAACAGAGATAAATTCCCTTGGTCTTTGAAATGGTTAGTGTAATGAATCATGGATGCCATGTTATGATGCATGATGTCATGATAAATCACAGGTATAGCAAACACAAGAATTGCAAACACAGTCAAATCACATAAAACCCTTAGGTTTAAGGCTTGCATGAGGTCAAAGGTAATACCCTCTTGAATTTAAGTTGGTTTAACCTGTCCTAGAAAAAAGTAACTGGGTTCTAGAGGATCTCAATATCACTGACCATCCTTTATCGGTCATGGTTTCAGCTCACGCAATCTTTTCTTGCAGCCAAAATATTCCAAAAGTCTGATCTCAATGAGTGTAGCATCGAGTATCAACCAGTTCTCAGCTCTACACCGAGGCCGGATATCTCGCTACTTTCTAATGGCCAAGTTGTTCAATTAAGGTTCTAAGGTCCGTTAGTGCTTCACAACACCACGCGGCGGCCCCGTATTCTCCTCGTTTCTCCACAAGGGATACTGGTACCAACCAAAGTGCCACACCAACGTAGCTACTACTTCAACCGTATCGGTCTATGCCGTACAGTTCCCTCACAGTCTATTGCTACTTACCTAAAAGGTATTCCCCAGATCCGGGTGTAGGATCTATAGTAACCCCAAACAAAACCCTTAAAAGTAAAGCAAGCAAAGCAATCAAGAGAAGCAATTATGATGACCTAGATCCTAATGTATACCCAACTTATGAGTCCCCAGCAGAGTCGCCAGTTCTGTGATACGGTGGCAGAACTGAATTTTTAATACTGGTTTGCATTTTTTGTTCGAAAATGTCGCGGTAAGCAAGAGTCGCCATCGAATTTTATTTCATCCAACCGGAAAGGAAAAAAGTACAGAAAAAATCCTTTTCCGAGATGTTTCTGAGTACGGGGGGTAGATTATAGAAAGGGAAGGTGTTAACACCCTTTCTATCCATGGTTTTCCATGGGCTTTTAGGTACTTGCTCGTTTTTAAATTGCTTGTGTTTGTTCTTTGTTTTTGAAGAATGTTTTACTTCATGATAACCCTTGTATTAGTCCTCAAGAGTGTGACAAAGTTGTTTTTGAAAATTTGTTTTTTTGAAAGGTGTAAGTGTGAAAAGTTTTGATTTGAGCAAGTACCTACTAGCATCTACCTACTTGAAAAAAGATCGTTTCTATTCTTGTTTCCTTTAGACAGCGCTATCCTACTATTGAGAAATAGGTAGCACCATCGTTGGAATTTGTAAGGGTCAATTCGAAAGGGATGTATGATCACTAAAGCAATTTAGGATACCTTAGTAATAACCCTAGAGTCTTAAGATCTTTCGAGGAAACACTTCTGAGGCAACATTCGAATGGGACAATTTGATCTTTTAGACTGGAGGGCTACCACTAAGACACCCTATGCTTAATAATCGTTTACCGAAGGCAACCGAAGTGAGAGTATACCCTAAGAGTGATATGTGCTAGTGATTTGTTTCAGTTATTTAATCTTTGCACATTAGGGTTTTCTAACTGTATTGATTTTTCATGCATTCTTGCCATACAATCCTATTAGAATACATCTAGACAGTTAAATATTTGCAGGAATTTAAAAATGCGAGAAAATAAACCTACGCTATTACAAGGCTTCGGGGAGGGGAATTAATTGCATAGCCAAAAAAACTCGGGGACTTAAACAGTAAAATAAACCATAAATTAACTATTACAAACCAGTGAGAAGTTATAAAATATTGACAAAATAAATAACAAGCGTGCGGCGAATTAAGTGCGAGAAGAAATTGAAACCTGAAAAATCTAATTTGAGGAAAAAGTATTTTTGGATTTTTATTGAAGAAAATATTTAATTGCAAATTAATTAAACCTAATTTCTAATTGTTTTTAAATTATGAAAGAAATTAAAGTTACCCTAAATTAATTAAACTAATTAATTAAAAAAACATTTATTAAGAAAATAAATCTTGTTTGTGGTTTTTGATTGGTTAATTTAATGAAATAATTTTTGTGTTGATTTAAAAAATAAAATAATTAAAGAAAAGGAATTAAAGAAAAATAGTAGAAATAACCAAATGGGTCTGCTGTCAGCAGATCTGGGGGTGCTGAAATTCTGAAACCCATTAGGATATCCCAAAGTCTGGCGCCTGATCCAGTGAGGCCATCTTCTGGAGACTCATGGTGGACTAGCGTAAGCTAGCGTGGGATCTGGCTGGAGATGGATCCAGAGGATGATGATTCTCAGAAGGTGTATGGGCTGGATCTGATTCTGGTTGATGGATCCAGAAGATGATGACCCTCAGAAGGTGAGGTGCGCTGGATCTGATTCTGGATGATGAATCCAGAAGATGATGACCCTCAGAAGGTGAGGTGCACTGGATCTGATAAAAATAATGGAGAAAATGCCAAAAGCTCACACCTGGGATCGAACCCAGGACATGAGCTTCTGACTTCCTTCCTCTGACCAACTTCGCTGGATGTTAACTTGTTAATATAATAAAAACAAATAATATATTGGAAAACAAGTTAATGGCCAGAAAAACACGCCAGAATTTAAACCATCCAGTCAGATTGTGACACACTGTTGTCTTCTTCCCTGTCCGTCGTTTTAGGTTTCAGAACCTTTACCTACAGATGCAAGTTCGTTGCTAAAAACCTGTGTCATCCAACAATCAAGCACACGTAATATAAATTCAATTGGGGACCATGGATCAACTGGGTTTGAAACTCTGATCATCATGGTACCCATTATCAGGCCTAATTTTACTTAAATCATGAAACCACAAATTGGAGCACGAAACCCTAACAATGGAAAAAGCTTATTCATGCACTGTAACTTAAATCAAACTATCCAGAAACATTGCAAACATGATGATGAACACAAATATGTAACTTAAACATGCTAAAGATGCAAGAATCACAATAATCGAATTTGAATAATTTTGCAAACCGTGAGAGTGATAGGGAATGATTCTGGATGTTCTGACGCCTGCAAATGATTGGGAATGCTTCCTGAAATGCCAAGGAATTGATTTCTAGCTTTGAAACTCCTTGAGGATGGCTCTAAGATGGATTTCGATCTCTCACTTTTTGTCCAAAGTTTCAGTTTTTCTTCTGACAGTTTCACGCCTTCTAACCTCTTTTTTTTGCTTTGTTCTTGTTCATTATATATCCCTCAATGAATTAGGGTTGCAAAACACATTGAATCTTGAAGCTTTGATGAGATTTGATTTGATTTTCAATTTGTATGATATCTTTCTATTTTCATTCCAATCATGCCTTTCTTGTACCAATTGTCATTGATTCGAATTTACCATCCAAGCTCATCATATTTTGATTGCCAACCTGTAAAAAAAACAAATTAAATCATATCTTTGATAATTTTCATCATTTATTTGATTTAATTCACTTTTTAATTAATGAAAAATCAAAATAAATTTAAAAATGAAGCAAATAATGTGTGGATAAGTATTTGAGTTGTGGACCACATTATAATTGAGGTGCAAGCAAAAAAAGTTCGGCCCATTTAGCAAAAAATGCAAATTTGAGCACATTTGACTTTTGGAAATTTTGCAAAAATAGTCAACGTGGCCAATGCATAACTCTCTCAATTTTGACCCTAGAGAGGTGTTCTTGGACTTTTTAGAAAGCTTAGGATGTCCTCTAAGCATCCCTTTTGGTCTCATGTCAATTTAGTCTTCCATGTTCATGTATGAAGCTTTGACCCAAAAGGTGTTTTTGTTGACTTTTCAAAAGGACCCATAATGTGGAAATTCATATCTTTTTATGAGTGCATATTCTTAGCTTTGGAGATGAAGATGAATTTTATGGAATTGCATCCTCTTAAAAATGAGCTTCGGATGGGTTATTATGATAAATTATGAGAAAGTTATGCTTGGTCAAAGTTGAGTTGACTTTTCCTACAAAACCCTAATTTAATAACTTTTGGGTTTTGATGAATTGTGAGCAATCCTTGAGGAATAATGATCAACCCTTGATCCAATGATGAATAATGATTCAAAATGAGGATGTTGACTAAAAATCTTGAAGTTTGACTGTATGTGGGCCACAGTTGACTTTTGCCCTAGTATAGTTGACTTTCAGGCATTTGAGCAATTGACTGAGCAAACTTCTTCTGCAAGGCTTGAAACTTGACATGGGTGATCTTGAGAACATATTAGGACAATTATGATCATTTTAGTCCTTTTTGGTTCACACATCTTGATGAAAATAGAAACCCTAATTTGAGGTATGCTGCCTTAGGAGAGAGTTTGTCTGGTCAACTCTTGAACTTTCTTGAGCAATTTGGGGACCTCACTTTCCATTTGTTGAGTAAAATGAGAGGGGAAATTTTGGGGTACAACAACATCATATATTCACAACAACTCAGCCACAACAACATTACAACAGAAATTCGTCAATCTTGCAACGTTGGCCATAGGCTTACAACATGATTCGCCTATAACTAGTTAATTAACTAAGGCTTACTTCTAAATTACCAAACCTCTACATATTACTATTCTGTAATACTGCATCATTATCATCATTAATCCTACTGTTACAAACCAAACAGCAATCTATAAGCGTTTCATCCTCATCATTTTTCATAAAAATCAACATAACGATCAACACGGGAACTAATTCCAATCCTACTTTGGATACTATGATTATCCTTCCTATTCTTCATTTTAAACCTTAAAAATGAAGTTCATTGTGTTAGCTATTCAACGCTTCGAACGGCACCTCAAACGGAGTCCGAAAACTCAAGTTACAGCCTTGGGAAAACGAATCTGCCCAAAAACCAGACAACATGGATCAATGCTTAACGCCTTAGGTCGACGCGTACTGAACTGAACATGCAACATGAGTCGACGTGTACCCTCTTGTATTAACTCATATTGAGTCTACAACACTGCATGTATCGACACATGCTCCTACGTATCGACTCATCCTAAGTCTGAAAGCCCTCATGTATCGACACATGACTCCTTCATGTCGACTCATCCTGAGTCTAAAAGCCTTCTTGTATCGACACATAACATTTGGGGTTGACACATACTGCTCTTCTAAGGATATTTTCTGCGATTTCCCTGCATTTTCACTATGGTTTCCATACTTTAGGTCCTATAAACATCTCTTAATCATAGATAATCATCAATTACAAGTATCCTATAATTCTACATCAAATATACAGCATTGGGACATCATCATTCATATTTCAATCATCGATTTCTATCAGACAACATCATATATAATTCAATCATAACCACACAATCTTTCACCTCTAACCCCACATACCAATTATCATGAACCCTATTATAGAGTCAGAACCCTACCCTTACCTTGGATTAAAGGTTGCTCTATAACTTTTCTGGTTGAAGTTTTTTTTTGCCTCTTTCCTCCTTTCCAACAGCTTTCACGTTCTTTCTCTAACCCTTATTCTTCTTACTGCTTCTTCTTTTCTCCTTATTCTAACAATAATAAAATAACCCTATTATTCTCTTTATTTCTTAATGGGCTTAAAACTACTACACCCCCCTTATTACTACTTTTATTCCTTTAAAACAAACCCACATCAAATAATATCATCCTTCTAATATTATTTCACCACTTAATAAAATAAATCCAACTAATCACAACATAACCTCACAAATATTCCAAAAATAATTTAATTAAATAATTAATTAAATTATGGGTGTTACAACTCTCCTCCATTTAGAATATTTTCGTCCTCGAAAATTTACCTTAATCAAACAACTCAGGATAGGAGTCTCGCATCTTGCTCTCTAACTCCCAAGTCATGCTTTCTCCGGCAGCTCCTAGCCAAACCACTTTAACCAAAGCAATCTCTTTTCCCCTCAGAGTCTTTGTTTCACGATCCGCGATCCGTACAGGCATCGTCTTCACTGTAAGATTATCCCGTACTTGCACATCGTCCATATGAATCACATGAGATGGATCTGAAATATACTTCTGGAGTTGCGACACATGAAACACATCATGAAAATTCGACAGATTAGGCGGTAAAGCCACTCTATAAGCAGCATTCACCACTCTCTCTGAAATCTAATATGGTCCAATAAAACGGGAAGTGAGCTTCTTAGACTTCAACGCTCGCCCAACACCAATCACAGATGTAACTCTTAAAAACACATGGTCACCCGCTTGAAATTCTAAATCTTTTCTTCGCTTGTCATGATAACTCTTCTGTCTACTTTGGGAAGCTTTCATCTTCTCTCGAATCAACTTCACCTTCTCAGTAGTTTCACGAACAAGTTCATGTTCAAGTACTACACTTTCACCAGATTCATGCGTACATAAAGGAGTTCTACATCTTCGACCATACAACGCTTCAAAAGGTGCCATTCCAATACTGGAATGGTAACTGTTATTATAAGTGAAATCTATCAACAGAAGATAAGTATCTCACGAACCTCCCTACTCAAGAACACATGCCCTCAGCAAGTCTTCCAACGATTGGATCGTCCATTCAGTCTGACCATCTGTTTGAGGATGATACGCTGAACTTAACCTCAACTTAGAACCCAACGCTTCTTGCAAACTCTTCCAAAAATCAGAAGTAAATCTTGGATCTCTATCTGACACAATGCACAAAGGAACACCATGCAGCTTCACTATCACACTAGTGTAAATCTCAGCCAACTTCGACACTGGAAAACTGGTGTTAATAGGAATAAAATGAGCCGACTTTGTAAGTCTATCCATAATCACCCAAATCGGATCATGTCCTCTTAAAGTATTAGGTAACCCTGTCACAAAGTTCATCGAAATGCTATCCCATTTCCATTCTAGAACTTCTAACGGTTGCATCAATCCTGCAGGCTTCTGATGTTCAACTTTCGACTTATGACAAGTCAAACATGCATACACAAACCGAGCCACATCACTCTTCATTCCAGGCCACCAAAACAAACCTTTCAAATCTTTATACATCTTTGTAGCTCCTAGATGAATACTCAAATTACTTCTATGACTCTCTTCAAGTATCACCTTCTTCATCTCAGCATCATCGGGAATACAAATTTGGTTACGAAATCTCAACACACCTTGCGGATCTAACTTAAAATCATTATTCTCAGACTGATCGATTCCAACCATCGAATCTACCAGTTTCACATCCAACTTCTGAGCCTCTCTGATACTGTCTAGAAATTCATTATTAATCTTCAACATACCCAACATAACACTCTGCGACATAACCTTGCAAACTAAGCTCATATCTCTGAACTGCTCAATTAATTCCAACTCTTTAACCATCATTGCCGACATATGTAAAGTCTTTCGACTCAACGCATCTGCTACCACATTCGCTTTTCCTGGATGATAACTCAAACCGTAATCATAATCCTTTAACAATTCCAACCATCTTCGTTGCCTCATATTCATCTCCTTCTGATCAAACAAATACTTTAATCTCTTATGGTCACTAAACACTTCAAATCTAGAACCACAAAGATAGTGCCTCCAAATCTTCAACACAAAGGCAACTGCAGAAAGTTCTAAATCATGCATAGGATAGTTCTTCTCATGGGTCCTCAACTGCCTTGATGCATAAGCAACTACCTTACCATTCTACATAAGCACGCCTCCTAAACCCATCTTAGAAGCATCAAAATACACCACAAAAGGCTCCCCTGGATTAGGCAACGTCAAAATCAGAGCCGACGTCAACCTCTTCTTTAATTCTGTAAAACTTTCTTCGCACTGAACATCCCATACAAAAGCTCTACCCTTACAAGTCAACTTAGTCAACAGAAGTGCCAACTTAGAAAAACCTTTGATAAACCTTCTATAATAACCAACTAATCCAAAAAAGCTTCTAATCTCAGTAGCTGACCTCGGAGTTTCCCATTGCAACACAACATCAACCTTCGATGGATCTACAGCAATGACACTGGCTCCCTCCAACTGGTAGAACCACTCAAGCTGAGTCCCTGACAGACTATCTTGAAAGAAGTGCACCCATAAATTCCTGTCAGCAGTGTGGGGTTGGATTTTTTGGACATACAAACGGAGATTGAGTTTTGGGCAGGACACCCCATCATACTTGGCAAAAACTGGAGCTTTGAACTTATGAGGGATGACCACTCCCGATACCAATCCCAATTCTCTGAAATCCAAACCAGGTATCTTCTGAACTTCCATAGTGCTCAGAAGGTCTTCTAACTGCTTGTATCTATCCTCAGCAGGAGGATATTGCTCATCATTATAATCAGTATCATTGTCAGAGACCGCAGGATTAGGGTCCTTTTCCCTTTCTTGGTTCTCCCCTTCCTTGGATGAAGAGGTCAGATCCGTTTGATGCTTCAACCTTTCTCCAAATCTTCTACCCATATTCAGAATACCAGTCTTCTTCTTCTTCTCCATTTCTTTAAAAATGAGGGCTTTCAGATCCTCTTGCCCCTTATCCAGACTGATGAACATATGTTGGAACTGGGTGTTCTGTGCCTGAAGATCTTTGATGGCTTGATCGAAAGACATTTCTACTGAAATAAACAGTGAAGAAGATGAGAAACCTGTAGTGGTACCTGTAATGATGTGTATGATAATGGGATGCGTATGTAATGATTTCAAAGACTTTGGGAGATTTAAATTTGCAAACCAAAATAAACCAAACTTTATTAGCTTAAATTTGAAAGGTTCAACATGCCTTTTTACGGTGTTACAAAGGAGTAAATAAAACAAATCTAAAACTAGAAAAGAAAAATCAAAAGTCCCATGGACGCTTTCTCTTTGTGCTGATATAGCCATTGATCAATCTTTCTTCCTCGAGCTGCCTGGTGAGCTTTAAAACCTTCCTCTCTTGCTCATGGAACTGCTCCTAGTAAGTATCCCGCTCATTCCTCAGCTGAATCCAAGACCTCTGTAGCTCCCCAAGGTCAGTGGGCATGTAAGGATAGAGAACCGTGTAAGGAATGCCTTCTTCATTAGTGGGCTCCACAACCAGTGGTAATACGGCCATATAAGACATCATAATCTTATGGGCACGAGCTCGGACCCATTGGAGGTAGGGCTGCATAGGAAGGGAAGTCTTTGGTCCCAACTCTTTAGGGTCAGCTCTGTTTACCATCCCCCAAGCTCGTATGAACCTCCGGCGATGCTCCTTAACATCATCCTTATAGTCGAATACAATGTCCTCGAGAAGTAACTCATGGGGACCATCCCTTCGAGCACGACCAAATTGTCGCAAATCTAGAAAAGGATTGTAAGTTATACCCCCTATGATACCAAGTAATGGGACATTAGGGTATCCCCCGCAACGGTCAATAACAGCAGTGTCTTCCATAGCTCAGGAACACCAAAGAATATCAGTATGAGCGAGTGACATTATTCTGTGTGACCAACCCAAACCTTCTTCGTTCTTCAGCATAGACCTAGGGAGGTGAGAAATAAACCACCTCGACAATAACGGCATGCAGCACATAAGAGTCCCTCTTCTCTTCATAGTACGAGTATGGAGAGCATGCAAGATATCTCTAAGCAAGGTAGGCACAGGGTTGGGAGAAAGGAAAATCTTGACAGCATTCACATCTACAAAGGAGTTCGGATTAGGGAAGATAACTAAACCATAGATAAGAAGAGCCAAGACATCTTCAAAAGCCTGAAAATCCAAATCATCCCAAAATAGTTGAGCCTGGTCTATCAGAAATTTGGCTAGAAAACCCTCGACTCCGCTTCGAGTTTCCCAATTGGATACCACGTCGGCCCGTTTCAAATGCAGAGCTGAGGCAATGACTTATGGCTTAGGAACTTCTTCCATACCTGTGAAGGGTACCTGTTCAAGAATGGTTATGCCCAATAGATGAGAGAATTATTCCAAGGTGGGTACCAGTTGGTAATCTGGAAAGGTGAAGCAGTGATGCTTGGGATCGAAGAACTGAAAAAGTATGCTCATCATCTGTTCATCAGGGTTTGAAGTAACCACGCTGAGAAGTTGACCGTGTCTCTTAATGAAAGTAGAAGTTTCGGAAACTCTTGATGGTAGCTCTTTAAGTTGGGCAGGTATCTGCACAAAGTTGATTCGGATGGTATTTCTACGCACATAAGCCATGATCTGCAAAATAGAACAAAGATAAATTCCCTTGGTCTTTGAAATGGTTAGTGTAATGAAGCATGGATGCCATGTTATGATGCATGATGTCATGATAAATCACAGGTATAGCAAACACAAGAATTGCAAACACAGTCAAATCACATAAAACCCTTAGGTTTAAGGCTTGCATGAGGTCAAAGGTAATACCCTCTTGAATTTAAGTTGGTTTAACCTGTCCTAGAAAAAAGTAACCGAGTTCTAGAGGATCTCAATATCACTGATCATCCTTTATCGGTCATGGTTTCAGCTCACGCAATCTTTTCTTGCAGCCAAAATGTTCCAAAAGTCTGATCTCAATGAGTGTAGCATCGAGTATCAACCAGTTCTCAGCTCTACACCGAGGCCGGCTATCTCGCTACTTTCTAATGGCCAAGTTGTTCAATTAAGTTTCTAAGGTCCGTTAGTGCTTCACAACACCACGCGGCGGCCCCGTATTCTCCTCGTTTCTCCACAAGGGATACTGGTACCAACCAAAGTTCCACACCAACGTAGCTACTACTTCAACCGTATCAGTCTATGCCGTACAATTCCCTCACAGTCTATTGCTACTTACCTAAAAGGTGTTCCCCAGATCCGTGTGTAGGATCTATAGTAACCCCAAACAAAACCCTTAAAAGTAAAGCAAGCAAAGCAATCGAGAGAAGCAATTATGATGACCTAGATCCTAAGGTATACCCAACTTATGAGTCCCCAGCAGAGTCACCAGTTCTGTGATACGGTGGCAGAACCGACTTTTTAATACTGGTTTGCATTTTTTGTTCGCAAATGTCGCGGTAAGCAAGAGTCTCCATCGAATTTATTTCATCCAACCGGAAAGGAAAAAAGTACAGAAAAAATCCTTTTCCGAGATGTTTCTGAGTACGGGGGGTAGATTATAGAAAGGGAAGGTGTTAACACCCTTTCTATCCATGGTTTTCCATGGGCTTTTAGGTACTTGCTCAATTTTAAATTGCTTGTGTTTGTTCTTTGTTTTTGAAGAATGTTTTACTTCATGATAACCCTTGTATCAGTCCTCAAGAGTGTGACAAAGTTGTTTTTTTGAAAGGTGTAAGTGTGAAAAGTTTTGATTTGAGCAAGTACCTACTTGAAAAAAGATCGTTTCTATTCTTGTTTCCTTTAGACAGCGCTATCCTACTATTGAGAAATAGGTAGCACCATCGTTGGAATTTGTAAGGGTCAATTCGAAAGGGACGTATGATCACTAAAGCAATATTAGGATACCTTAGTAATAACCCTAGAGTCTTAAGATCTTTCGAGGCAACACTTCTGAGGCAACATTTCTGAGACAACATTCGAATGGGACAATTTGATCTTTTAGACTGGAGGGCTACCACTAAGACACCCTATGCTTAATAATCATTTACCGAAGGCAACCGAAGTGAGATTATACCCTAAGAGTGATATGTGCTAGTGATTTGTTTCAGTTATTTAATCTTTGCACATTAGGGTTTTCTAACTGTATTAATTTTTCATGCATTCTTGCCATACAATCCTATTAGAATACATCTAGACAGTTAAATATTTGCAGGAATTTAAAAATGCGAGAAAATAAACCTACGCTATTACAAGGCTTCGGGGAGGGGAATTAATTACATAGCCAAAAAAACTCGGGGATTTAAACAGTAAAATAAACCATAAATTAACTATTACAAACCAGTGAGCAGTTATAAAATATTGACAAAATAAATAACAAGCGTGCGGCGAATTAAGTGCGAGAAGAAATTGAAACCTGAAAAATCTAATTTGAGGAAAAAGTATTTTTGGATTTTTATTGAAGAAAATATTTAATTGCAAGTTAATTAAACCTAATTTCTAATTGTTTTTAAATTATGAAAGAAATTAAAGTTACCCTAAATTAATTAAACTAATTAATTAAAAAAACATTTATTAAGAAAATAAATCTTGTTTGTGGTTTTTGATTGGTTAATTTAATGAAATAATTTTTGTGTTGATTTAAAAAATAAAATAATTAAAGAAAAGGAATTAAAGAAAAATAGTAGAAATAACCAAATGGGTCTGCTGTCAGCAGATCTGGGGGTGCTGAACTTCTGAAACCCATTAGGATATCCCAAAGTCTGGCGCCTGATCCAGTGAGGCCATCTTCTGTAGACTCATGGTGGACTAGCGTAAGCTAGCGTGGGATCTGGCTGGAGATGGATCCAGAGGATGATGATTCTCAGAAGGTGTATGGGCTGGATCTGATTCTGGTTGATGGATCCAGAAGATGATGACCCTCAGAAGGTGAGGTGCGCTGGATCTGATTCTGGATGATGAATCCAGAAGATGATGACCCTCAGAAGGTGAGGTGCACTGGATCTGATAAAAATAATGGAGAAAATGCCAAAAGCTCACACCTGGGATCGAACCCAGGACATGAGCTTCTGACTTCCTTCCTCTGACCAACTTCGCTGGATGTTAACTTGTTAATATAATAAAAACAAATAATATATTGGAAAACAAGTTAATGGCCAGAAAAACACGCCAGAATTTAAACCATCCAGTCAGATTGTGACACACTGTTGTCTTCTTCCCTGTCCGTCGTTTTAGGTTTCAGAACCTTTACCTACAGATGCAAGTTCGTTGCTAAAAACCTGTGTCATCCAACAATCAAGCACACGTAATATAAATTCAATTGGGGACCATGGATCAACTGGGTTTGAAACTCTGATCATCATGGTACCCATTATCAGGCCTAATTTTACTTAAATCATGAAACCACAAATTGGAGCACGAAACCCTAACAATGGAAAAAGCTTATTCATGCACTGTAACTTAAATCAAACTATCCAGAAACATTGCAAACATGATGATGAACACAAATATGTAACTTAAACATGCTAAAGATGCAAGAATTACAGTAATCGAATTTGAATAATTTTGCAAACCGTGAGAGTGATAGGGAATGATTCTGGATGTTCTGACGCCTGCAAATGATTGGGAATGCTTCCTGAAATGCCAAGGAATTGATTTCTGGCTTTGAAACTCCTTGAGGATGGCTCTAAGATGGATTTCGATCTCTCACTTTTTGTCCAAAGTTTCAGTTTTTCTTCTGACAGTTTCACGCCTTCTAACCTCTTTTTTTTGCTTTGTTCTTGTTCATTATATATCCCTCAATGAATTAGGGTTGCAAAACACATTGAATCTTGAAGCTTTGATGAGATTTGATTTGATTTTCAATTTGTATGATATCTTTCTATTTTCATTCCAATCATGCCTTTCTTGTACCAATTGTCATTGATTCGAATTTACCATCCAAGCTCATCATATTTTGATTGCCAACCTGTAAAAAAAACAAATTAAATCATATCTTTGATAATTTTCATCATTTATTTGATTTAATTCACTTTTTAATTAATGAAAAATCAAAATAAATTTAAAAATGAAGCAAATAATGTGTGGATAAGTATTTGAGTTGTGGACCACATTATAATTGAGGTGCAAGCAAAAAAAGTTCGGCCCATTTAGCAAAAAATGCAAATTTGAGCACATTTGACTTTTGGAAATTTTGCAAAAATAGTCAACGTGGCCAATGCATAACTCTCTCAATTTTGACCCTAGAGAGGTGTTCTTGGACTTTTTAGAAAGCTTAGGATGTCCTCTAAGCATCCCTTTTGGTCTCATGTCAATTTAGTCTTCCATGTTCATGTATGAAGCTTTGACCCAAAAGGTGTTTTTGTTGACTTTTCAAAAGGACCCATAATGTGGAAATTCATATCTTTTTATGAGTGCATATTCTTAGCTTTGGAGATGAAGATGAATTTTAGGGAATTGCATCCTCTTAAAAATGAGCTTCGGATGGGTTATTATGATAAATTATGAGAAAGTTATGCTTGGTCAAAGTTGAGTTGACTTTTCCTACAAAACCCTAATTTAATAACTTTTGGGTTTTGATGAATTGTGAGCAATCCTTGAGGAATAATGATCAACCCTTGATCCAATGATGAATAATGATTCAAAATGAGGATGTTGACTAAAAATCTTGAAGTTTGACTGTATGTGGGCCACAGTTGACTTTTGCCCTAGTATAGTTGACTTTCAGGCATTTGAGCAATTGACTGAGCAAACTTCTTCTGCAAGGCTTGAAACTTGACATGGGTGATCTTGAGAACATATTAGGACAATTATGATCATTTTAGTCCTTTTTTGTTCACACATCTTGATGAAAATAGAAACCCTAATTTGAGGTATGCTGCCTTAGGAGAGAGTTTGTCTGGTCAACTCTTGAACTTTCTTGAGCAATTTGGGGACCTCACTTTCCATTTGTTGAGTAAAATGAGAGGGGAAATTTTGGGGTACAACAACATCATATATTCACAACAACTCAGCCACAACAACATTACAACAGAAATTCGTCAATCTTGCAACGTTGGCCATAGGCTTACAACATGATTCGCCTATAACTAGTTAATTAACTAAGGCTTACTTCTAAATTACCAAACCTCTACATATTACTATTCTGTAATACTGCATCATTATCATCATTAATCCTACTGTTACAAACCAAACAGCAATCTATAAGCGTTTCATCCTCATCATTTTTCATAAAAATCAACATAACGATCAACACGGGAACTAATTCCAATCCTACTTTGGATACTATGATTATCCTTCCTATTCTTCATTTTAAACCTTAAAAATGAAGTTCATTGTGTTAGCTATTCAACGCTTCGAACGGCACCTCAAACGGAGTCCGAAAACTCAAGTTACAGCCTTGGGAAAACGAATCTGCCCAAAAACCAGACAACATGGATCAATGCTTAACGCCTTGGGTCGACGCGTACTGAACTGAACATGCAACATGAGTCGACGTGTACCCTCTTGTATTAACTCATATTGAGTCTACAACACTGCATGTATCGACACATGCTCCTACGTATCGACTCATCCTAAGTCTGAAAGCCCTCATGTATCGACACATGACTCCTTCATGTCGACTCATCCTGAGTCTAAAAGCCTTCTTGTATCGACACATAACATTTGGGGTTGACACATACTGCTCTTCTAAGGATATTTTCTGCGATTTCCCTGCATTTTCACTATGGTTTCCATACTTTAGGTCCTATAAACATCTCTTAATCATAGATAATCATCAATTACAAGTATCCTATAATTCTACATCAAATATACAGCATTGGGACATCATCATTCATATTTCAATCATCGATTTCTATCAGACAACATCATATATAATTCAATCATAACCACACAATCTTTCACCTCTAACCCCACATACCAATTATCATGAACCCTATTATAGAGTCAGAACCCTACCCTTACCTTGGATTAAAGGTTGCTCTATAACTTTTCTGGTTGAAGTTTTTTTTTGCCTCTTTCCTCCTTTCCAACAGCTTTCACGTTCTTTCTCTAACCCTTATTCTTCTTACTGCTTCTTCTTTTCTCCTTATTCTAACAATAATAAAATAACCCTATTATTCTCTTTATTTCTTAATGGGCTTAAAACTACTACACCCCCCTTATTACTACTTTTATTCCTTTAAAACAAACCCACATCAAATAATATCATCCTTCTAATATTATTTCACCACTTAATAAAATAAATCCAACTAATCACAACATAACCTCACAAATATTCCAAAAATAATTTAATTAAATAATTAATTAAATTATGGGTGTTACAACTCTCCTCCATTTAGAATATTTTCGTCCTCGAAAATTTACCTTAATCAAACAACTCAGGATAGGAGTCTCGCATCTTGCTCTCTAACTCCCAAGTCATGCTTTCTCCGGCAGCTCCTAGCCAAACCACTTTAACCAAAGCAATCTCTTTTCCCCTCAGAGTCTTTGTTTCACGATCCGCGATCCGTACAGGCATCGTCTTCACTGTAAGATTATCCCGTACTTGCACATCGTCCATATGAATCACATGAGATGGATCTGAAATATACTTCTGGAGTTGCGACACATGAAACACATCATGAAAATTCGACAGATTAGGCGGTAAAGCCACTCTATAAGCAGCATTCACCACTCTCTCTGAAATCTAATATGGTCCAATAAAACGGGAAGTGAGCTTCTTAGACTTCAACGCTCGCCCAACACCAATCACAGATGTAACTCTTAAAAACACATGGTCACCCGCTTGAAATTCTAAATCTTTTCTTCGCTTGTCATGATAACTCTTCTGTCTACTTTGGGAAGCTTTCATCTTCTCTCGAATCAACTTCACCTTCTCAGTAGTTTCACGAACAAGTTCATGTTCAAGTACTACACTTTCACCAGATTCATGCCTACATAAAGGAGTTCTACATCTTCGACCATACAACGCTTCAAAAGGTGCCATTCCAATACTGGAATGGTAACTGTTATTATAAGTGAAATCTATCAACAGAAGATAAGTATCCCACGAACCTCCCTACTCAAGAACACATGCCCTCAGCAAGTCTTCCAACGATTGGATCGTCCATTCAGTCTGACCATCTGTTTGAGGATGATACGCTGAACTTAACCTCAACTTAGAACCCAACGCTTCTTGCAAACTCTTCCAAAAATCAGAAGTAAATCTTGGATCTCTATCTGACACAATGCACAAAGGAACACCATGCAGCTTCACTATCACACTAGTGTAAATCTCAGCCAACTTCGACACTGGAAAACTGGTGTTAATAGGAATAAAATGAGCCGACTTTGTAAGTCTATCCATAATCACCCAAATCGGATCATGTCCTCTTAAAGTATTAGGTAACCCTGTCACAAAGTTCATCGAAATGCTATCCCATTTCCATTCTAGAACTTCTAACGGTTGCATCAATCCTGCAGGCTTCTGATGTTCAACTTTCGACTTATGACAAGTCAAACATGCATACACAAACCGAGCCACATCACTCTTCATTCCAGGCCACCAAAACAAACCTTTCAAATCTTTATACATCTTTGTAGCTCCTAGATGAATACTCAAATTACTTCTATGACTCTCTTCAAGTATCACCTTCTTCATCTCAGCATCATCGGGAATACAAATTTGGTTACGAAATCTCAACACACCTTGCGGATCTAACTTAAAATCATTATTCTCAGACTGATCGATTCCAACCATCGAATCTACCAGTTTCACATCCAACTTCTGAGCCTCTCTGATACTGTCTAGAAATTCATTATTAATCTTCAACATACCCAACATAACACTCTGCGACATAACCTTGCAAACTAAGCTCATATCTCTGAACTGCTCAATTAATTCCAACTCTTTAACCATCATTGCCGACATATGTAAAGTCTTTCGACTCAACGCATCTGCTACCACATTCGCTTTTCCTGGATGATAACTCAAACCGTAATCATAATCCTTTAACAATTCCAACCATCTTCGTTGCCTCATATTCATCTCCTTCTGATCAAACAAATACTTTAATCTCTTATGGTCACTAAACACTTCAAATCTAGAACCACAAAGATAGTGCCTCCAAATCTTCAACACAAAGGCAACTGCAGAAAGTTCTAAATCATGCATAGGATAGTTCTTCTCATGGGTCCTCAACTGCCTTGATGCATAAGCAACTACCTTACCATTCTACATAAGCACGCCTCCTAAACCCATCTTAGAAGCATCAAAATACACCACAAAAGGCTCCCCTGGATTAGGCAACGTCAAAATCAGAGCCGACGTCAACCTCTTCTTTAATTCTGTAAAACTTTCTTCGCACTGAACATCCCATACAAAAGCTCTACCCTTACAAGTCAACTTAGTCAACAGAAGTGCCAACTTAGAAAAACCTTTGATAAACCTTCTATAATAACCAACTAATCCAAAAAAGCTTCTAATCTCAGTAGCTGACCTCGGAGTTTCCCATTGCAACACAACATCAACCTTCGATGGATCTACAGCAATGACACTGGCTCCCTCCAACTGGTAGAACCACTCAAGCTGAGTCCCTGACAGACTATCTTGAAAGAAGTGCACCCATAAATTCCTGTCAGCAGTGTGGGGTTGGATTTTTTGGACATACAAACGGAGATTGAGTTTTGGGCAGGACACCCCATCATACTTGGCAAAAACTGGAGCTTTGAACTTATGAGGGATGACCACTCCCGATACCAATCCCAATTCTCTGAAATCCAAACCAGGTATCTTCTGAACTTCCATAGTGCTCAGAAGGTCTTCTAACTGCTTGTATCTATCCTCAGCAGGAGGATATTGCTCATCATTATAATCAGTATCATTGTCAGAGACCGCAGGATTAGGGTCCTTTTCCCTTTCTTGGTTCTCCCCTTCCTTGGATGAAGAGGTCAGATCCGTTTGATGCTTCAACCTTTCTCCAAATCTTCTACCCATATTCAGAATACCAGTCTTCTTCTTCTTCTCCATTTCTTTAAAAATGAGGGCTTTCAGATCCTCTTGCCCCTTATCCAGACTGATGAACATATGTTGGAACTGGGTGTTCTGTGCCTGAAGATCTTTGATGGCTTGATCGAAAGACATTTCTACTGAAATAAACAGTGAAGAAGATGAGAAACCTGTAGTGGTACCTGTAATGATGTGTATGATAATGGGATGCGTATGTAATGATTTCAAAGACTTTGGGAGATTTAAATTTGCAAACCAAAATAAACCAAACTTTATTAGCTTAAATTTGAAAGGTTCAACATGCCTTTTTACGGTGTTACAAAGGAGTAAATAAAACAAATCTAAAACTAGAAAAGAAAAATCAAAAGTCCCATGGACGCTTTCTCTTTGTGCTGATATAGCCATTGATCAATCTTTCTTCCTCGAGCTGCCTGGTGAGCTTTAAAACCTTCCTCTCTTGCTCATGGAACTGCTCCTAGTAAGTATCCCGCTCATTCCTCAGCTGAATCCAAGACCTCTGTAGCTCCCCAAGGTCAGTGGGCATGTAAGGATAGAGAACCGTGTAAGGAATGCCTTCTTCATTAGTGGGCTCCACAACCAGTGGTAATACGGCCATATAAGACATCATAATCTTATGGGCACGAGCTCGGACCCATTGGAGGTAGGGCTGCATAGGAAGGGAAGTCTTTGGTCCCAACTCTTTAGGGTCAGCTCTGTTTACCATCCCCCAAGCTCGTATGAACCTCCGGCGATGCTCCTTAACATCATCCTTATAGTCGAATACAATGTCCTCGAGAAGTAACTCATGGGGACCATCCCTTCGAGCACGACCAAATTGTCGCAAATCTAGAAAAGGATTGTAAGTTATACCCCCTATGATACCAAGTAATGGGACATTAGGGTATCCCCCGCAACGGTCAATAACAGCAGTGTCTTCCATAGCTCAGGAACACCAAAGAATATCAGTATGAGCGAGTGACATTATTCTGTGTGACCAACCCAAACCTTCTTCGTTCTTCAGCATAGACCTAGGGAGGTGAGAAATAAACCACCTCGACAATAACGGCATGCAGCACATAAGAGTCCCTCTTCTCTTCATAGTACGAGTATGGAGAGCATGCAAGATATCTCTAAGCAAGGTAGGCACAGGGTTGGGAGAAAGGAAAATCTTGACAGCATTCACATCTACAAAGGAGTTCGGATTAGGGAAGATAACTAAACCATAGATAAGAAGAGCCAAGACATCTTCAAAAGCCTGAAAATCCAAATCATCCCAAAATAGTTGAGCCTGGTCTATCAGAAATTTGGCTAGAAAACCCTCGACTCCGCTTCGAGTTTCCCAATTGGATACCACGTCGGCCCGTTTCAAATGCAGAGCTGAGGCAATGACTTATGGCTTAGGAACTTCTTCCATACCTGTGAAGGGTACCTGTTCAAGAATGGTTATGCCCAATAGATGAGAGAATTATTCCAAGGTGGGTACCAGTTGGTAATCTGGAAAGGTGAAGCAGTGATGCTTGGGATCGAAGAACTGAAAAAGTATGCTCATCATCTGTTCATCAGGGTTTGAAGTAACCACGCTGAGAAGTTGACCGTGTCTCTTAATGAAAGTAGAAGTTTCGGAAACTCTTGATGGTAGCTCTTTAAGTTGGGCAGGTATCTGCACAAAGTTGATTCGGATGGTATTTCTACGCACATAAGCCATGATCTGCAAAATAGAACAAAGATAAATTCCCTTGGTCTTTGAAATGGTTAGTGTAATGAAGCATGGATGCCATGTTATGATGCATGATGTCATGATAAATCACAGGTATAGCAAACACAAGAATTGCAAACACAGTCAAATCACATAAAACCCTTAGGTTTAAGGCTTGCATGAGGTCAAAGGTAATACCCTCTTGAATTTAAGTTGGTTTAACCTGTCCTAGAAAAAAGTAACCGAGTTCTAGAGGATCTCAATATCACTGATCATCCTTTATCGGTCATGGTTTCAGCTCACGCAATCTTTTCTTGCAGCCAAAATGTTCCAAAAGTCTGATCTCAATGAGTGTAGCATCGAGTATCAACCAGTTCTCAGCTCTACACCGAGGCCGGCTATCTCGCTACTTTCTAATGGCCAAGTTGTTCAATTAAGTTTCTAAGGTCCGTTAGTGCTTCACAACACCACGCGGCGGCCCCGTATTCTCCTCGTTTCTCCACAAGGGATACTGGTACCAACCAAAGTTCCACACCAACGTAGCTACTACTTCAACCGTATCAGTCTATGCCGTACAATTCCCTCACAGTCTATTGCTACTTACCTAAAAGGTGTTCCCCAGATCCGTGTGTAGGATCTATAGTAACCCCAAACAAAACCCTTAAAAGTAAAGCAAGCAAAGCAATCGAGAGAAGCAATTATGATGACCTAGATCCTAAGGTATACCCAACTTATGAGTCCCCAGCAGAGTCGCCAGTTCTGTGATACGGTGGCAGAACCGACTTTTTAATACTGGTTTGCATTTTTTGTTCGCAAATGTCGCGGTAAGCAAGAGTCTCCATCGAATTTATTTCATCCAACCGGAAAGGAAAAAAGTACAGAAAAAATCCTTTTCCGAGATGTTTCTGAGTACGGGGGGTAGATTATAGAAAGGGAAGGTGTTAACACCCTTTCTATCCATGGTTTTCCATGGGCTTTTAGGTACTTGCTCAATTTTAAATTGCTTGTGTTTGTTCTTTGTTTTTGAAGAATGTTTTACTTCATGATAACCCTTGTATCAGTCCTCAAGAGTGTGACAAAGTTGTTTTTTTGAAAGGTGTAAGTGTGAAAAGTTTTGATTTGAGCAAGTACCTACTTGAAAAAAGATCGTTTCTATTCTTGTTTCCTTTAGACAGCGCTATCCTACTATTGAGAAATAGGTAGCACCATCGTTGGAATTTGTAAGGGTCAATTCGAAAGGGACGTATGATCACTAAAGCAATATTAGGATACCTTAGTAATAACCCTAGAGTCTTAAGATCTTTCGAGGCAACACTTCTGAGGCAACATTTCTGAGACAACATTCGAATGGGACAATTTGATCTTTTAGACTGGAGGGCTACCACTAAGACACCCTATGCTTAATAATCATTTACCGAAGGCAACCGAAGTGAGATTATACCCTAAGAGTGATATGTGCTAGTGATTTGTTTCAGTTATTTAATCTTTGCACATTAGGGTTTTCTAACTGTATTAATTTTTCATGCATTCTTGCCATACAATCCTATTAGAATACATCTAGACAGTTAAATATTTGCAGGAATTTAAAAATGCGAGAAAATAAACCTACGCTATTACAAGGCTTCGGGGAGGGGAATTAATTACATAGCCAAAAAAACTCGGGGATTTAAACAGTAAAATAAACCATAAATTAACTATTACAAACCAGTGAGCAGTTATAAAATATTGACAAAATAAATAACAAGCGTGCGGCGAATTAAGTGCGAGAAGAAATTGAAACCTGAAAAATCTAATTTGAGGAAAAAGTATTTTTGGATTTTTATTGAAGAAAATATTTAATTGCAAGTTAATTAAACCTAATTTCTAATTGTTTTTAAATTATGAAAGAAATTAAAGTTACCCTAAATTAATTAAACTAATTAATTAAAAAAACATTTATTAAGAAAATAAATCTTGTTTGTGGTTTTTGATTGGTTAATTTAATGAAATAATTTTTGTGTTGATTTAAAAAATAAAATAATTAAAGAAAAGGAATTAAAGAAAAATAGTAGAAATAACCAAATGGGTCTGCTGTCAGCAGATCTGGGGGTGCTGAACTTCTGAAACCCATTAGGATATCCCAAAGTCTGGCGCCTGATCCAGTGAGGCCATCTTCTGGAGACTCATGGTGGACTAGCATAAGCTAGCGTGGGATCTGGCTGGAGATGGATCCAGAGGATGATGATTCTCAGAAGGTGTATGGGCTGGATCTGATTCTGGTTGATGGATCCAGAAGATGATGACCCTCAGAAGGTGAGGTGCGCTGGATCTGATTCTGGATGATGAATCCAGAAGATGATGACCCTCAGAAGGTGAGGTGCACTGGATCTGATAAAAATAATGGAGAAAATGCCAAAAGCTCACACCTGGGATCGAACCCAGGACATGAGCTTCTGACTTCCTTCCTCTGACCAACTTCGCTGGATGTTAACTTGTTAATATAATAAAAACAAATAATATATTGGAAAACAAGTTAATGGCCAGAAAAACACGCCAGAATTTAAACCATCCAGTCAGATTGTGACACACTGTTGTCTTCTTCCCTGTCCGTCGTTTTAGGTTTCAGAACCTTTACCTACAAATGCAAGTTCGTTGCTAAAAACCTGTGTCATCCAACAATCAAGCACACGTAATATAAATTCAATTGGGGACCATGGATCAACTAGGTTTGAAACTCTGATCATCATGGTACCCATTATCAGGCCTAATTTTACTTAAATCATGAAACCACAAATTGGAGCACGAAACCCTAACAATGGAAAAAGCTTATTCATGCACTGTAACTTAAATCAAACTATCCAGAAACATTGCAAACATGATGATGAACACAAATATGTAACTTAAACATGCTAAAGATGCAAGAATTACAGTAATCGAATTTGAATAATTTTGCAAACCGTGAGAGTGATAGGGAATGATTCTGGATGTTCTGACGCCTGCAAATGATTGGGAATGCTTCCTGAAATGCCAAGGAATTGATTTCTGGCTTTGAAACTCCTTGAGGATGGCTCTAAGATGGATTTCGATCTCTCACTTTTTGTCCAAAGTTTCAATTTTTCTTCTGACAGTTTCACGCCTTCTAACCTCTTTTTTTTGCTTTGTTCTTGTTCATTATATATCCCTCAATGAATTAGGGTTGCAAAACACATTGAATCTTGAAGCTTTGATGAGATTTGATTTGATTTTCAATTTGTATGATATCTTTCTATTTTCATTCCAATCATGCCTTTCTTGTACCAATTGTCATTGATTCGAATTTACCATCCAAGCTCATCATATTTTGATTGCCAACCTGTAAAAAAAACAAATTAAATCATATCTTTGATAATTTTCATCATTTATTTGATTTAATTCACTTTTTAATTAATGAAAAATCAAAATAAATTTAAAAATGAAGCAAATAATGTGTGGATAAGTATTTGAGTCGTGGACCACATTATAATTGAGGTGCAAGCAAAAAAAGTTGGGCCCATTTAGCAAAAAAATGCAAATTTGAGCACATTTGACTTTTGGAAATTTTGCAAAAATGGTCAACGTGGCCAATGCATAACTCTCTCAATTTTGACCCTAGAGAGGTGTTCTTGGACTTTTTAGAAAGCTTAGGATGTCCTATAAGCATCCCTTTTGGTCTCATGTCAATTTAGTCTTCCATGTTCATGTATGAAGCTTTGACCCAAAAGGTGTTTTTGTTGACTTTTCAAAAGGACCCATAATGTGGAAATTCATATCTTTTTATGAGTGCATATTCTTAGCTTGGGAGATGAAGATGAATTGTAGGGAATTGCATCCTCTTAAAAATGAGCTTCGGATGGGTTATTATGATAAATTATGAGAAAGTTATGCTTGGTCAAAGTTGAGTTGACTTTTCCTACAAAACCCTAATTTAATAACTTTTGGGTTTTGATGAATTGTGAGCAATCCTTGAGGAATAATGATCAACCCTTGATCCAATGATGAATAATGCTTCAAAATGAGGATGTTGACTAAAAATCTTGAAGTTTGACTGTATGTGGGCCACAGTTGACTTTTGCCCTAGTATAGTTGACTTTCAGGCATTTGAGCAATTGACTGAGCAAACTTCTTCTGCAAGGCTTGAAACTTGACATGGGTGATCTTGAGAACATATTAGGACAATTATGAGCATTTTAGTCCTTTTTGGTTCACACATCTTGATGAAAATAGAAACCCTAATTTGAGGTATGCTGCCTTAGTAGAGAGTTTGTCTGGTGAACTCTTGAACTTTCTTGAGCAATTTGGGGACCTCACTTTCCATTTGTTGAGTAAAATGAGAGGGGAAATTTTGGGGTACAACAACATCATATATTCACAACAACTCAGCCACAACAACATTACAACAGAAATTCGTCAATCTTGCAACGTTGGCCATAGGCTTACAACATGATTCGCCTATAACTAGTTAATTAACTAAGGCTTACTTCTAAATTACCAAACCTCTACATATTACTATTCTGTAATACTGCATCATTATCATCATTAATCCTACTGTTACAAACCAAACAGCAATCTATAAGCGTTTCATCCTCATCATTTTTCATAAAAATCAACATAACGATCAACACGGGAACTAATTCCAATCCTACTTTGGATACTATGATTATCCTTCCTATTCTTCATTTTAAACCTTAAAAATGAAGTTCATTGTGTTAGCTATTCAACGCTTCGAACGGCACCTCAAACGGAGTCCGAAAACTCAAGTTACAGCCTTGGGAAAACGAATCTGCCCAAAAACCAGACAACATGGATCAATGCTTAACGCCTTGAGTCGACGCGTACTGAACTGAACATGCAACATGAGTCGACGTGTACCCTCTTGTATTAACTCATATTGAGTCTACAACACTGCATGTATCGACACATGCTCCTACGTATCGACTCATCCTAAGTCTGAAAGCCCTCATGTATCGACACATGACTCCTTCATGTCGACTCATCCTGAGTCTAAAAGCCTTCTTGTATCGACACATAACATTTGGGGTTGACACATACTGCTCTTCTAAGGATATTTTCTGCGATTTCCCTGCATTTTCACTATGGGTTCCATACTTTAGGTCCTATAAATATCTCTTAATCATAGATAATCATCAATTACAAGTATCCTATAATTCTACATCAAATATACAGCATTGGGACATCATCATTCATATTTCAATCATCGATTTCTATCAGACAACATCATATATAATTCAATCATAACCACACAATCTTTCACCTCTAACCCCACATACCAATTATCATGAACCCTATTATAGAGTCAGAACCCCACCCTTACCTTGGATTAAAGGTTGCTCTATAACTTTTCTGGTTGAAGTTTTTTTTGCCTCTTTCCTCCTTTCCAACAGCTTTCACGTTCTTTCTCTAACCCTTATTCTTCTTACTGCTTCTTCTTTTCTCCTTATTCTAACAATAATAAAATAACCCTATTATTCTCTTTATTTCTTAATGGGCTTAAAACTACTACACCCCCTTATTACTACTTCTATTCCTTTAAAACAAACGCACATCAAATAATATCATCCTTCTAATATTATTTCACCACTTAATAAAATAAATCCAACTAATCACAACATAACCTCACAAATATTCCAAAAATAATTTAATTAAATAATTAATTAAATTATGGGTGTTACAACTCTCCTCCATTTAGAATATTTTCGTCCTCGAAAATTTACCTTAATCAAACAACTCAGGATAGGAGTCTCGCATCTTGCTCTCCAACTCCCAAGTCATGCTTTCTCCGGCAGCTCCTAGCCAAACCACTTTAACCAAAGCAATCTCTTTTCCCCTCAGAGTCTTTGTTTCACGATCCGCGATCCGTACAGGTATCGTCTTCACTGTAAGATTATCCCGTACTTGCACATCGTCCATATGAATCACATGAGATGGATCTGAAATATACTTCTGGAGTTGCGACACATGAAACACATCATGAAAATTCGACAGATTAGGCGGTAAAGCCACTCTATAAGCAGCATTCACCACTCTCTCTGAAATCTAATATGGTCCAATAAAACGGGAAGTGAGCTTCTTAGACTTCAACGCTCGCCCAACACCAATCACAGATGTAACTCTTAAAAACACATGGTCACCCGCTTGAAATTCTAAATCTTTTCTTCGCTTGTCATGATAACTCTTCTGTCTACTTTGGGAAGCTTTCATCTTCTCTCGAATCAACTTCACCTTCTCAGTAGTTTCACGAACAAGTTCATGTTCAAGTACTACACTTTCACCAGATTCATGCCTACATAAAGGAGTTCTACATCTTCGACCATACAACGCTTCAAAAGGTGCCATTCCAATACTGGAATGGTAACTGTTATTATAAGTGAAATGTATCAACAGAAGATAAGTATCCCACGAACCTCCCTACTCAAGAACACATGCCCTCAGCAAGTCTTCTAACGATTGGATCGTCCATTCAGTCTGACCATCTGTCTGAGGATGATACGCTGAACTTAACCTCAACTTAGAACCCAACGCTTCTTGCAAACTCTTCCAAAAATCAGAAGTAAATCTTGGATCTCTATCTGACACAATGCACAAAGGAACACCATGCAGCTTCACTATCACACTAGTGTAAATCTCAGCCAACTTTGACACTGGAAAACTGGTGTTAATAGGAATAAAATGAGCCGACTTTGTAAGTCTATCAATAATCACCCAAATCGGATCATGTCCTCTTAAAGTATTAGGTAACCCTGTCACAAAGTTCATCGAAATGCTATCCCATTTCCATTCTAGAACTTCTAACGGTTGCATCAATCCTGCAGGCTTCTGATGTTCAACTTTCGACTTATGACAAGTCAAACATGCATACACAAACCGAGCCACATCACTCTTCATTCCAAGCCACCAAAACAAACCTTTCAAATATTTATACATCTTTGTAGCTCCTAGATGAATACTCAAATTACTTCTATGACTATCTTCAAGTATCACCTTCTTCATCTCAGCATCATCGGGAATACAAATTTGGTTACGAAATCTCAACACACCTTGCGGATCTAACTTAAAATCATTATTCTCAGACTGATCGATTCCAACCATCGAATCTACCAGTTTCACATCCAACTTCTGAGCCTCTCTGATACTGTCTAGAAATTCATTATTAATCTTCAACATACCCAACATAACACTCTGCGACATAACCTTGCAAACTAAGCTCATATCTCTGAACTGCTCAATTAATTCCAACTCTTTAACCATCATTGCCGACATATGTAAAGTCTTTCGACTCAACGCATCTGCTACCACATTCGCTTTTCTTGGATGATAATTCAAACCGTAATCATAATCCTTTAACAATTCCAACCATCTTCGTTGCCTCATATTCATCTCCTTCTGATCAAACAAATACTTTAAGCTCTTATGGTCACTAAACACTTCAAATCTAGAACCACAAAGATAGTGCCTCCAAATCTTCAACACAAAGACACCTGCAGCAAGTTCTAAATCATGCGTAAGATAGTTCTTCTCATGGGTCCTCAACTGCCTTGATGCATAAGCAACTACCTTACCATTCTGCATAAGCATGCCTCCTAAACCCATCTTAGAAGCATCAAAATACACCACAAAAGGCTCCCCTGGATTAGGCAACGTCAAAATCAGAGCCGACGTCAACCTCTTCTTTAATTCTGTAAAACTTTCTTCGCACTGAACATCCCATACAAAAGCTCTACCCTTACAAGTCAACTTAGTCAATGGAAGTGCCAACTTAGAAAAACCTTTGATAAACCTTCTATAATAACCAGCTAATCCAAAAAAGCTTCTAATCTCAGTAGCTGACCTCGGAGTTTCCCATTGCAACACAGCATCAACCTTCGATGGATCTACAGCAATGCCACTACCTGAGATCACATGACCAAGAAAACTAACCTCCTTTAACCAGAATTCACACTTGGACAGCTTTGCATACAACTTCTTCTCTTTCAAAACTTGTAATACTACCCTTAAGTGTTCTGCATGCTCTTCTTCTGACTTAGAGTAAATCAAAATATCATCAATGAACACCACTACAAACTGGTCCAAATAAGTATGAAAGATACGATTCATATATTCCATAAATACTCCTGGCACATTAGTAACACCGAAAGGCATCACCGAATACTCGTAATGTCCATAACACATTCTGAAAGCCGTCTTTTGGATATCTTCATCCTTCACTTTAATCTGATTGTAACCCGACCTTAAATCAATCTTACTAAACACACGAGCATCCACCAATTGGTCCATCAAGTCATCTATTCTTGGAAGCGGATACTTGTTCTTAATTGTCACTTTATTCAATTGCCTATAATCAACACAAAGCCTCATACTTCCATCTTTATTCTTTACTAACAACACTGGAGCTCCCCATGGTGATACACTTGGTCTTACAAACTTCTTTTCAAGTAACTCTTCCAATTGCTTCTTTAATTCTGATAATTCAGATGCAGACATCCTGTATGGTGTCGTAGACACAGGTCTGGTACCAGGTATAAGATCAATAGCAAATTCAACTTCCCTCTCCAGCGGTACATCAGGAATTTCATCAAGGAAAACTTCAGGAAATTCACACACCACCTGCAATTCCTCAATTATAGCTTGAGTCTCTACAGATAGCCACGCCATCAACGAGAACATCTGTGCTTCTTCTTGCATCAACTTCCTCAACTGTCTAGCAGACAACAGACCATATTCCTCTTCTTCAGGAGTAGAAAACCTCACAGACTTGTCATAACAGTTAATATGAACACAGTTATGCTCTAACCAGTTCATGCCCAAAATCACATCCAAACCTCTTAACGGTAAACAAACCAAATCAATAGCAAAGTCTCTGTCAAAGATCGACAAGGGACACTTTAAACACACAAAAGAAGTAGTCACTGACCCCTTGGCTGGAGTATCGACAACCATTTCTCTATTCATAGAAGATAACATAAGACCCAATCTTTCAACATAATCAGAAGCAATAAAGTAATGAGTAGCACCGGTATCAATAATAGTAATTAAAGGAGTACTATTAACGAAATATGTACCTCTAATAAGTCTGTCCTTCACAATTGTCTTATCCTTAACCAAAGCGAACACTTTACCACTTGTTTGCGCCCTCTTTGGTTTCTGACACTGACTACCAATGTGCCCTTCTTCACTACAGTTGAAACAAATCACATCCTTATGTTTGCACTCAGATACAACATGTCCGTTCTTACCACAACGGAAACACCTCTTCACTTAAGTAGTACACACATTACTCTTATGCCTAGGTTTCCCACATTTAAAGCAAACCACACCAGCAGGAGCATCTCCCCCACTAGTCCTATGACTTTGAGCAACTTTCTGTTTACCTTTACCAGCTGGGGTATCATAAGGCTTACCACGATTCTGTTGGTGCTTACCCCTCTTCTCACTGATAATATTGTAATGAGCATTATTATCCTCCTCATAAATTCTATAACTATCAATCAAATTAGAAAAGACACGGATCTTCTGGTATCCAACTTCCTTCTTGATCTCTGGGTGCAACCCATTCTCAAACTTGATACACTTCGAAAACTCAGCATCTACCTCAGCGTAGTAAGGATAAAACTTATCCAACTCAGCAAACTTGGCAGCATGCTCAACAACTGACATATTCCCTTGCTTCAGCTCAAGGAATTCAATTTCCTTCTTACCACGAACATCTTCAGGAAAGTACTTCCTCATAAATTCCCTACGGAACACAGCCCAAGTGACATTCTCACCTGCAGCTTCCAATCTCTGACAAGTCTCTAGCCACCAGTCATCAGCCTCGACTGCTAGCATATGAGTACCATAACGAACCTTCTGCGCTGGAGTACAATCAATCACATGGAAGATTCTCTCAATCTCTTTCAACCAATCCAAT
Source organism: Vicia faba (assembly GCA_948472305.1). Classification (NCBI taxonomy): domain Eukaryota; kingdom Viridiplantae; phylum Streptophyta; class Magnoliopsida; order Fabales; family Fabaceae; genus Vicia; species Vicia faba. The sequence continues at coordinate 1,252,109,831 of OX451739.1, read as the reverse complement.
GCTCCGTCGGGATCATACTTTCCCTTGAACGTAGGCAGATTCTCTCTCTAGAAAGTCGCCAAGCTACGAGATCCAGCATTCCCGTCAGTATTCAGTTGATTCTCCATTGCATGAGCCATTGCTTCTAAAGTAGCAGCAAGTGTAGTATCATTCCTTCCCGCCATCTCAACTTATCACTACAACATAAACAACGGTTAGAACTCAAATTAACAATACTCGATTGTTAGACAACTATGACTCGACAACAAGGTCGGACCAAGATCAATAACATTGTGATGATCATCGACATCATGGTTTTAAGGCGCTCTTCAAGAGCATGGTACATTTTCGCAGTTTCGGCAACTACGACGGAAAGGTTCACTTGGAGTTCATCAAGATTAATAACATCGTGATGATCATCGATATCATTTCTAGGAGCTCCAGTAGGGGTCTCAACATTTTCATTGTCATTCCTCCCATTAGCAGAAGTGGAGGGAGCAGCAGTAGTAAGCTTGGAAACACTTTGATGTAATTCTTCTTGACCCTTGATCACGGCATGAAGGGTTTCCATAAGCTGATCCATGCGAGTGCCCATGGTTTCTATATCTCGGCAGAGTGAATTCTGATTCTCTTCAAAAAGATCCATAAGTCTTCGTTGGTTTCCTCTTGTACGATAAGGATGTGGAGAAGTCGTCTTTGTTGTTCATTGAAGTCTGTTGGAAAGGGGACCCTAATGAGTTTTTGTTGTGAAACATGAATGCATGATAGTATGAATGAATGCTTTATCTTCATTTCTGAGGAAATCCAAAGACTCGTCTATCTTTTAAAATTTTCCCTTTTTGAAAATCTATACCAAGGAGACTTTTCTTTGGACTTCCCTAGATATGAGATATATATATACATGATGATATGATGTCATGGTATGCTATGGCATGAAGTCTCAGATCCACATATTCTGGATAACCACTGCGTAGTCCATTTCACAGGCTGAAAGTAACAGGATCAAAAGTCCGACGTCACAGGCATGAAGTCAAAGTAACCACCCATAAGGTATGTACTAGGGGTTTATCACCTTCCGAACAAGGTTCTAAAGAGTTCTCAGAGTCTACGCTCTTCCTTTGGATATTACCGATGTCCTAATTACTTGGTAATCAGTAATATTCGCAGGAAAAACTCGTCTGAGTGCAATATCGCGTGACAACTACTTCTGGATTACTCCGTTATAGTCTCCGCACTGCACCTAAAAAGGTCAGGATGGGTTAATGGTTCTACGGCCCTTAGCTTCTCGAGCTCCCAGGTCGAAAGCAACAATGTCTTCCCAATTACTCGGTAAACATCACTACTTTCAAGGGGACCTCCACTGAGTGGGGGATTTTCATGCCTCCTTCTTCGGGATTACTCCCTCAAAGTTAACATGACTATACCGCCCGTCCTAATCCTAAGTGTAACCTAAGTCTGGGTATAGGACTTTATCAAATGTAATCACCCAACCCAACATCACAATGTATCCAGAATATGTGAGTAGCAACAATATATGTAATATATACAAAAGAATACAATAAAGCAATAAAGAAATGAAACAGTCAAGCAAAATAAAGCAAATAAATAAACACCCAAAAAGACAAATAAACAAAACTGGGAGAGACTCGCTAAAGGTTGTAACACCCCAATTCTACCCAGAAATTATATAAGCAAATCAGAGTTATAATCAATCATGCAAACGAATCAGGATGCCACAAATTCATAATTAAAAATTCATTGCATTCATCGTGGATACATAACACTTTAAAACTTTGGATGAACCATCAGGATAAATACTTTAATTAACTAATTCAACAAATTAAACATCTACGCAGCGGAATTCATAATAACATCATTATCCATCGTTACAGCAACTTCAAAATGCCACATACTTAATAACAATCAACTTAAAGTTCAACAACTGAATAATCAATAATAAAAAGCAACAAGCGTTCATCCCCCCGAGTGTTACGTATCAGAGCAATGACACCGACTCGAACTACTGATGGTATACAGCCTTCACTCTCGATTACCTGCATGTTACCAACGTAAGGGCAACATTCAAACAGAAGGGGTGAGATATCTAACAATAAAATAAAGCGTATGATAATTAATATATTAAATTAGATCACATAACATCATCCTTTCTCATCTTATAATCAATAATAATTGCAACTGAAATACCAACTATAATACACATTCATCACATCAATTCACAACTTCTTTATGCAATCATATAATGCGACTCAATACTATGCAAATGCATGTGGTACCATTGGAACAGAACTCCCATCTTAAAAATCTGCCAATAAATAGAGGCATCAACAAGTCATAAGCCTTCATCTTAATATTCTCCAATACAAGCCATCTTAACGAGCATAAGCTCCATCTTGAAGTGCAATGTATGTGACACAATCATGAATGTAATGACAACACCATAATTAAAAACATCTCAATACAAACATCATCGTTGGCCATAAGCCTACATCTTAATAGATGCCAATTATTAGAGGCATCTCAACATCTTTCATCAACATCATAATTCATCAAACATCATATATACATCATATATTCACAGCAACTCAGCCACAACAACATTACAACAGCAATTCGTCAATCTCGCAACGTTGGCCATAGGCTTACAACATGATTCTCCTATAACTAGTTAATTAACTAAGGCTTACTTCTAAATTACCAAACCTCTACATATTACTATTTTGTAATACTGCATCATTATTATCATTAATCCTACTATTACAAACCAAACAGCAATCTATAAACGTTTCATCCTCATCATTCTTCACAAAAATCAACATAACGATCAACACGGGAACTAATTCCAATCCTACTTTGGATACTATGATTATCCTTCCTATTCTTCATTTTAATCCTTAAGAATGAATTTAATTGCGTTAGCTATTCAACACTTTGAACGGCACCTCAAACGGAGTCCGAAAACTCAAGTTACAGCCTTGGGAAAACGAATCTGCCCAAAAACCAGACAACATGGATCGATGCATAACGCCTTGGGTCGACGCGTACTGAACTAAACACACAACATGAGTCGATGCATACCCTCTTGTATCGACTCATACTGAGTTTGCAACACTACATGTATCGACACATGCTCCTACGTATCGACTCATCCTGAGTCTGAAAGCCCTCATGTATCGACGCGTGACTCCTTCGTGTCGACTCATCCTGAGTCTAAAATCCTTCTTGTATCGACACATAACATTTGGGGTCGACATATACTGCTCTACTAAGGATATTTTCTGCGATTTCTGTGTTTTCTCTATGGGTTCCATACTTTAGGTCCTAGAAACATATCCTAATCATAGATAATCATCAATTACAATTATCCTATAATTCTACATCAAATATACAGCATTGGGACATCATCATTTTCTTTCAATCATCGATTTCTATCATACAACATCATATATAATTCAATCATAACCATAAAATCTTTCACCTCTAACCCCACATACCAATTATTATGAACCATGTTATAGAGTCAGAACTCCACCCTTACCTTTGATTGAAGGTTGCTCTATCACTTTTCTGATTGAATTTCCGTTCTGTCTCTTTCCTCCTTTCCAACAGCTTTCACGTTATTTCTCTAACCCTTATTCTTCTTACTGCTTCTTATTTTCTCCTTATTCTAACAATAATAAAATAACCCTATTATTCTCTTTATTCCTTAATGGGCTTAAAACTACTACACCCCCTTATTACTACTTCTATTCCTTTAAAACAAGCCCACATCAAATAATATCATCCTTCTAATATTATTTCACCACTTAATAAAATAAATCCAACTAATCATAACATAACCTCACAAATATTCCAAAAATAATTTGATTAAAAAATTAATTAAATTATGGGCATTACAAAGGTCCCCAGCAGAGTCGCCAGCTGAAGCTACCGGCAGAAAACACAGAGCTGCGACCGAACTTTATTTATCCCGAAGGAAGGGGAAATGTCGATAAAAGCACAAGGGGGTGGATAAGATGGTCTTGCAACCAAGAGAAAGGTTAAGGGAGTCGGTTATGCAAGGGGAAAGTATTAGCACCCCTCACATCATTGTACTCAATGGGATCCATTTTGTTTGTTTGTCTTAAAGGGTGTGTTTATCTACAACTATATTTTCTTAGGGGGAAAGGAATGGATTTTTACTATTGCGTTCGTGAGGGTTTCGCGACCCTTTTCCTATGTATCCAATGAAGGAATCAGGACACCTTAGTTCCTCTAGAAAATGGTTGGTTTATTTGTGTTTTTTAGTGGGCGATGTTAATGCACGCATTCTAGAAATAGGCACGGCAGGTATCGCGGCGGAACGGAGATAACATGCCCTTTGGGGGAGTTTTGATTTGTTGAGTGTTTTGCAAGTTTTAAAATAAATTCAAGTAATGATTAAAAGTGTTTTTCTATTTTTGATTTGTGGATGAGAAGTTTTAATTACAAAAGAAAAAAAGTTTTAAGAGGGAGACTAAAAACCTTATTATTTGTTATCTACAAGTGAGCCAAAAAGACTCTATTTCGACATAAGGCGATTGAAACGGGATTTAATCGCCTCATGGAGCTACCTAAGGGGAGTATGGTACCAAGGTTTGAACAAATAAAGAAACTGAAATTTAAATATATTTTGATTTTTTTAGCAAGTTAAATAATGAATTTAAAAGTAAATTAAAACCTACTCCTAAAATATCCTAATATTTCGTGTTTTTTAAGTAAACAAAGTATTAAAAGAAAATTAAAATCTAATTCCAAAAGTATTCTAATATATATTATTATTATTATTTTGTGATTTTTATAACTAAGCAAAATAACTAAAGATGTTAACTAAAGTAAAACACATATTAAGATAAGCAAAATTACCAAATTAAATTTAAAGTTAAACTAATTAATAAGAATTATTTAATCAAAAAAATGTGATTATTTAACCAAAAAAAAGAGTTAAGAAAATTATGAAATAATAAAGAAAATAAAGAAAAAGAGGGTCGTGCTAAGAAGAACATGGGGATGGGTGAGTAAATTCGAATGGGCTAAAGAAAAAGAAGACATCAAGGCCCAAGTTTAAACAAGACAGATTAGTAAAAAAAATATAAAATATAAAATAATAAAAAAAGTTATGGGTTTAAACCTGGACCGGGTCGGGTTAGACCCGGGTCCAACCCTAAAACAAAGGGACTACTAATCCCTAAAACAAAAGTGGCCAAGCACCTCCTCCTCTTCAAGATTCACGATCTCTGTTCCAAAGTTCCAATCAACCGATTGCTTCACTTGTTTCTCTTCCTTGTTCATGAACAACAATAACAACACTTTCTTCACTTATCCTTCTCACTCAACTTGATTCAACAAAAAAAATTAAAATCCCTCATGGTTTCTCGTTCAATCAACAACAACCACCGAACTCTACAGTTCTAGCTTACTTACTCTCGCGGTGAAATCCTTTGCCGACTGAATGCTCTGTCCGTCACCATTCTCAGCCTTTCGTTTCAAATTTCGTTCGCAATTCACCTTCTCAAAATGCTGGAGGACTTAACCTTCTCATCTAAACCTAAATCATAGTAACCGATATACTTGGTCTTGAGCCAGAATTACGATCAGAACTCATCTCTCCACGTGGATTTCGTAGTGGTAGTAGCACTAACTATCGATTTTCGCTCGAAAAAGGGTCAGATAAAGGTTCGGTAACTGGTGATGCCTCTGTCTTCTTGGCGTTTCTGGATTTGCAGGGAGGCATGCGGTGGTGGTTTGAAAATGAGAAGAGGTAAGTCAAAAAAAACTGAGAATCTAGGTTTCTACTTTATGGGTATGTTGGTTGTTGCATGTTTCTGCGATTGTTGCGCTAGTAGTGTCTTCAGTAAATGTTAGATCACCATGTTGTTTATGAGGACTGAAGGAGATGGTTGCAGAAAGGTGAAGATGGTTTTACAATAATGGTATAAGGTGTTATTATGGAAGCTGCAATGGTTAGGTAGCAGCTAGCGCGGAAGGGAGTTGAAGGTTGACAGGTAGGTATCCTAAAAACTAGTGAGTTGATGGAGGCATTCGAAGAAATAAAAGAAGAACAGTAACGAAGTTAGATGGACCGATTATCCCTTTGAGGTTCATCCCCTTTTTTGCTAACTTTCTCATTATTTGTTTCTGGATTAAGTGCATTATCGATTAGATTCTGTTACGCGGTTTCAATTGTAGGTTATGGTGAATGAAGGTTATTGAATGATAAGGAGTTTTCTTGGTGCATGTGGGTGTTGATGGTGGGCTTCCGTGAGGTTGGTGTTGAGTCATTCTAACTTGACAGGTTAGAAACTTTGGATAATAGTTGCCACAAAAAATTATACATAAGGGTTATTTTTAGAAAAAAATTTATGTATAATTTCTCTATCGAATTTCCATTCAGTTTTACTCATCTTACTTTGTTTTCTTTGATTGTTTCTAAGTTTAGCATGAATGCAGCAAATGAAAACACGGGCAGGGGAACAAAGGGTTTCAACAAACTTGAACCAAGTAAATAACTAGTGCAGATTGGAATGTCCAAACAACAAGATCAAGCACACATACACATATTAAAGCAAGTATAGTTGAAAAGTTTGAAAACAGTACCGACTCTGAAAGTTCTCAGAGGTGAAGATATCCCATGGTAACTCTGTTTCTACTCTGCTTCTGCTTTACTCTACTTTTCTCTACTCTCCTTCTTTGAAAAGAAAATGGTGTGAACAGTTGTTGTGGTGAGTAATGCTCAGTCCGAAACTTGAAGGTCTTTTGGTATCCTCTCCCTTTTGTTTTTCTTATGTTGGCTGGTTATCTCTTTCAAAACTTGCTGGTTGTGTGCAAAAAATCACCTTTTTCAATGAAACAGTGGCCTTTTTATAGTGAAATAGAGGTGGAAATTAGGGGGAAATTAGTGAATTTTGAACATATTTGGCAAGCCGACTTTGAACATTTGAGTAGCAGGTTTGTATTTGTCTATCTGGTGCAACTGTTTTTTTAGGCTTGCAACAGGTTTGGCACAGGTTATGGCATGTTCTGTTTGGATTGAAGCAAATTTGGACTGTTTTGCAGTAGGCTGGGGGAAGGATTATGCACAGGGTGACATCTCTCTAACCCTACCTCTTTTCCTCTTTTATCTTTCAATGACTTAAAGTTGTTTGGCTTTTCGAAAATTCTGAAGAATTTGCATTTTAGGGAAATGATGATGCAGGGTTTTGACCATGAGCTAGCATTGGATGTTTTTATATTGGATGATTTTACTTTGTTTTGGCTATTGCTTGTTACTTTTTGTGTTTGCGTTGCTTTATACATGTGTTGTTTTCTGTTTTGAGACCTTTGTAGCCTATGCTGCCTTGCTTGCTTGGTTTGCTGGCCTGCTGCCTTAGTGTTGCGCTACTGTTGTTTTTGTGATGCAGTTTTCTGTTTTTTTTGTGTTGTATTTGTTTGGCTTGTTGCTGCTTGCTATGTGTTTTTGTTTAGGCTGCCTACTGCCCTGTTCTACTGCAGTTATCTTGTTTTCCTAGCCGCCATATTGTTTTGGTGTTTTTCAGTTTGTATATGTTTGCAGTTTGACTTTGCTTCTGCAGTAGAAAATATTTTCAAATTTCTTTTTTCCCTTTTTGTAAACCAAAGTCCAAACTTTGTGATTTGCAAGATAAGAGAAGACCATGATTGAGAAAAAAACCCTTTTAGTTCTGATTCCAAAATGCAAATCCTAATGATGAGTTTTTTTGTTTAACAAATAATTCTTGCTTGAATTTTCACATGTTGATTGCTTGCTAATTTTTTCTTTTCTTGTTTCATGAACACGCGGAGTGGATGGCAAGCGAGGCAAGGTGAATAGAAGATCATGGCTAGCAAGGAGTGGATGCGTTTCTTGAAGATGAAGACTTGAAGAAACAAACATTATTTATTTATTTCTAAACAAAACCATTGTAGTTTGTATTTCACACTGTGATCCCTTTTGTTAAATTGTTCACAAAAATGTAATTTGAGTGATATTTATTTAAATCGTGTGAATGATGAATTTGTTGTACAAAAATTAAACAACTCTTGAATTTTCTTTGAACTTTGAAACTCTTACTTGAATGATTTGAATGTTCATCTTTCCTTTATAACTTGAATTTCAAGAAATCACAAACAACTGTTGTAATTTGTATTCCAAGAACTTTACACCTTATCTTTCAATCCTTAATCTTCATATCACGCCCAAACCAAACTTGCCCTCCCAACAAGAACTTTAACTTTGATATCCAAAACACCAGTAACTTGTAACTTAAGCAACAAAACACGCCTTGATCGTTATGAACCTCTAACCTTCTTTCTTACACCTGGATTCCATGTTCATCAATTTAAACTTCAAAATCCTGGATAAGTGACTTGGAGATCTTAAAAAGAAAACTTGAGGTGCGAGGAGATATTAGACATGAAACCCCTAACCCAATGTACTTGACTTCGAGTTATCCTTTAGGAAGGTGCAAGGAACAGTTCACTAAAATCAGGTGTTGTACCCCAAAATTTGCCCTCTCATTTTATCAAGATTCTCCTTACAAGACTCTTTGGACTCAAGACCAGATTAGGGTTTGCTCAGCTCAAGACATCTCCTTGCACTATTGACCTGAAATTAGGGTTTGAGTTTGCACAGGGATTTTTGGATTTCCAATGCTCAATGTGACTTTCATACTTCATGTTGGACTCCTAATATTGCTCATACCAAGTTTCAAGCTTTGAATCAAATTTGTGCCCAGTCAATTGGACAGTTGACCTAAAAATCAGTTGTATTGGGGGAAAAGTCAACTGTGACCAATTTACAGTCAAACCTCATAATTTTTTATCCACATTAACATTATAGACTCATATGAACTATTTGATCAAGTTTGGACCACAACTCCTTAAGAAATTTGATTAGATCATCAAAAGGGCAAAATGGTCATTTTTAGGGTTTTGACTGTAGAAGGGCAATTTCTGATTTTTTACCTAGCCAATGGCAAATTGGGTTAAATAATAGTTTCAAGGACTCAATGGCATCATCTTGACCTAGTCACAAGGTTCAAAAGATCTCAAATGCATTGGATTGACAGATGAATTTTCCAGTCAACTGATCAAAAATCAACTGTACACTAAAAAGTCAAACTTTGACTTTTTGGTCAAAATCAAGTGCCAAGGGTCATTTTTCATCAAGATGTGTCAAAACATGAAACTTGTTCACCAAGAAACCTAATTTTGAAAATTAGGGTTTAAAATGGAAAATTTTCATAACTTAGAAATTTTCTAAGTTATGAAAGTTTCTTATTTTTTCCAACTTTTCCCAACTTTTTCACCATGATGCAATTGGATTCAAACAAAACATCCAACATGAAAGTTGTAGTCCTCCAAAAACTTTACAACTTTTATTCACAAAGTTTTCCCAAAATATGCTTGGATCTCATGTTATGATTTTATGAATAGGGGTCCAAAAACTTTCTAACTTAGTAAAATTTTGCCCTAGTTTAGGCAGGATTTTGACCTATCTTCATGGAAACTTTTCACCTAGTTCAAATTGGAATCTCAAAATGCATTTCAAATATGGATTGTAGATCATATTACAAGCTTTCCAAAATATCCAAGAATTCTCTAAGATCATTTGTGGTTAGGGAGAATCGAAAGTTTGAAAATGGCAAATTATCACTTTTGGCCAAGGCATTTTGCACATTGATACAAGTTGCAAATCAGTTTGGATCATACTTGTACTTGGTTTACAGGTTCTAATCCTTTCTACACTCATAAATTAAATGCAAACATATTGGATTAAGGCTTTGTTCTGAGCTTTAGAGCATTGTACAAAGAACTATTCCAAAAATGGCAAAAAGTTAACATTGCCACTTTGATAAAGCATGATTTTGGCAATTTGGCTTGTCTTGAGCCATGGACCTGATTTCCATATGCAAACAAAGTTCACTAATATCAGGAAAGGTGTACCAACTATCAGCAAGACTCAAACCAGCAAGTACAGCCCTTAAGCTTTGTCATTTCAACTTTTGCTTCAAAAGCAAGTAACTTGCAAAAGTCAGCATATCTCTTGTATCTGTTAAAACCAAGTCTTGTGCACATTTCAAATGAGTTAAACACATTTTCTAAGGCCAGAAACATGAGCTCATAGCATCTCAAACACCCAAATACACAAAACACTCCATTTCTGCCCAAAATAGGGCAAGCCCTGCAGAACTCAAGCCATCTTCACATTGCCTCGTGCGTTTTGTCCCAAACCACTTCAAACACTTTCTAAACAATACACCTAAACTATCCAAGCACCTGTCCAGCCACTGTAGCTCCATTTTCACACTTCACCGTTTTCAAATTCTGAGTTTGCAGGTTGAGTTCTATAGGGAGATTCAAACCATTTCAAAGCAAGCTAAGCATTGGGAAAGGTCAAGGGAACATCAAGCAAGCTCAAAAGTCCTTCAGGCCTCACTAAAAGTTGCTACATTGCCATACTCGAGCTTGACTGAAACAGGTAATTTTCAAACTTCTATCTCCTTATTTAGGAATCATTAGGCTTAGGTTTGTGAAACAAAAATGTAGCCCTTAATGTCCTTGAACTGTACATATGCAAAGAATTCATTTATGTTAGCTGAAGTTGGATGTTGAAGTTGCTGAATTTTTTAGGTCAGAAATTGGGGGTGATAAAATTCTCCGTGGTTTCTTAGAGTTAGATCAAGTTTTTTATATGGTTAGAATCGTGTGATAATAAGCTATAACTTTCATGTTGCAAGTTTTTTTTTAAGCACGTATGCAGGAGATACAGATTTGAAGAACAAGGCGCGCATTTTTGTTCCAAGGACAGGGACGAAGTGAGTTGGGCTGGGCCTGGCTTGCTTCTACTTTTGACACCCTCATTCTGCTTTTTGCACCCCTTTGGCCTATTTCTTTATTTTTGCATATTTTTTCATTTCTTTTTTTATTTTCTGACTTTATTATTTTTTTCTTGAATATTAAAAATCACCGAAAATATTTTCTTAAATTTTCACATTTTATTTTATTATTTTTTTGGCATAATAATAGTTTACTAAATAATATATACTTTTATTTTCTTAAATAAATTTATAAATAATACAAAAATATTATATTTTTTTCATTTTTGTTATTTATACACTTAAAAATAATATTGTCATACATATTTTATTTTTTAATATTTTTTGCATATATTTTTATTTATTTTCTTGTACATAAATGAATAAATAAATAACATAATATATTTTCTTTTAAAATTAGGGTTTTCACCCTTTTCAAAAATAATCACTTTTATTTTCTTACCTTTTTAGGCCATAAATAAACTTATTTTTACATGCATAAAAATAATACAAAAAAAAACATTTTTGCATATTTATATTTAATTGCATATTTAATTATTATTCATTTATTTATTTGTAAATTAAATTTAATATGGTTGTAATAGTTTTAGGGTTTTTATTTTGTGCAAATATCCCCCTATTCAAACTTGTATCCCCTCCCCATAATAATGTTGTAATAGTCTTAGATTTACTTTTACGCATTTTATCGCTTTCAAATGCCATGATAGTAAAACTAGGGTTTGTATGCAAAAGACCAAAATCAAACAAATAGCATGACTTAAATACAAGACAAAAATACATGAAAAATGACAACATAATGCACACAAGCACCCGTAGGGTTTCATCCACTTGTTGCCTTAAAAACATGTCCATGGTATGCATGCTAGGTATCTTGGAAAATCAAAATCAAAACAAAAGATCATAGTCCCTCGATGACGCTATCTTGGTTGCCTATACAAAAATGATCTAGTCCCTCAAGAAACTTGCTAAGATACTTGGCAATATTGTTATCATGGTCATACGATGACCCACGCCCGTCCCGTTTAACATCCAAACACAAGGTTGTTTACCAAATACAATGGTAAAACAACAATGTCAAAGGGTTAAAAATGTATAGGAAAGATCTTTGAGTAGGGTAGACAACTCCTAGTTACTTGATCAATTTTCAAACCATCCTTGCTATTTTCAAAAAACATACACACAATTTCAAAACATTTCCCAAAACAAACTTCAAACATTGAAACATTTTTCAAAAGACAAACACCTTTGTATGCATTCAAACAAGAATAATTACAAAGGTTTCCTAGACAAAGGCCTCTTTTTCAAAATACTTTCAAAACCACACACAAAAGCACCATTTCAAACAATTGAAAAGCAAAAGCAAGTGATCTAAAACAAGTAACTAAGAGCCCATGGAAAACCATGGATGAAAAGGGTGATAGCACCTTCCCTTTTCATAATCTACCCCCCGAACCCAAAAACAATCTCAAAGGTCTTTCCTGTGCTTTTTGACCTTTTCTTTGGATAAAATAAAAAGTCGGTAGTGACTCTTTCTAAACCGAAACATTTGCAAACACAAACGCAAAACCTTAAGTCAGTTCTCCCACCGCATCATAGAACTGGCGACTCTGCTGGGGATAAATTTAAAAGTGGGGTTACCTTAGGGTTTTGATCACCTTTACATGCTTACCTTGTTTTCTTTGATTGCTTTACATTTGGTTCTATTGTTTGGACTTGAATCCTCTACCCGGATTTGGGAAACATTCATAGGTAAATAGCAATACGTTGTAGAAACTGTGCGGGGTATACCGACATGGTTGAAGCAATAGCTATATTAGTGCGACATATTTGTGGGCATCGGTAGCCTTTGAGTCAATCAAAGAGAATACGGGGCCGCTGAGTGATGTCATGAAGAACTAATGGACTTTTAGAACCTTTACTTGACCATCTTGGACTTTTTAGGGGTAGTGAGATGACCGGCTTTGGTGCAGTCCAAAGTTGGTAGATACTCGATACTACACTCATTGAGGGTTGTTTTCTTGGAATATTTTGGTCGCCGGTAAAGTTGCTAAACTGAAACAATGAACACAGAAAATAATCCAGTGATATTGAGCTCCTTAGAACCCGGTTACTATTTATAGGACAGATTGAGCCAACTAAACTTCAAGAGGGTACTTACCTATGAAACCCCATGCAAGCCTGAAACTAGGAACTTGTGTGATTTGTTTGTACATATATACTTGTACATAACATCATGGACATCATGAAGCATCATATGCATCCACTAACCATTTCAAGGATTTTGGATTTTCATCTTTGTTCCTGTTTTGTAGGTTATGGATTCACTTCACAGGAAAACTATTCAGGTCAACCTTGTGAGAATTCCTCCTCAACCCAAGGAGCTTACTTCCAAGATTCCAGAGTATTCTCCATTCACTAAAAGACATGGTCGACTTCTCAACTTGGTCAACTCCAACACAGAGGAAGACATGGTGAAAGTTCTCTTCCAGTTCTTTGACCCCTTACACCACTGCTTCACATTTCCTGACTACCAGTTAGTGCCTACTTTGGAGGAATTTTCTCAACTCTTGAGGATTCCTATTCTCAATCAAATACCCTACAACGGTACGGAAAGAGATCCAAAGCCTGAAGATGTTGCTCAAGCCCTACACTTGCAACCATCTGATGTCATAGGTCATTGGGAAACCAGAAGTGGTGTCAAGGGTTTCTTGGCAAAGTTTCTGTTTGAGAAAGCTCAAGAATGCTGGAATTCTCTAGACCTGCAAGATTTTGATGAGATTGTATCTCTTCTCATCTATGGGTTGGTCTTGTTCCCAAACCCTGACCAGCTTATAGATGTCAATGCTGTCAAAATCTTCATGGCTCGCAACCCGGTACCTACATTGCTTGGGGATATCCTCTACTCATTTCACACTCGAACAATGAAGAAAAGAGGTGTTCTCATGTGTTGTACTCCTCTTCTAGCAAGGTGGTTTATTTCTCACCTTCCCCAATCAGTCTTGAAGAATGAGCAAGGCTTGAGGTGGTCACAACGGATGATGACTCTTACACATTCAGATGTTCATTGGTGTTCTCGATCCAGAGAAAATGTTATCATCATTGACCGTTGTGGGGAATTCCCTAATGTCCCTCTACTAGGCATTAGAGGAGGCATTACCTATAACCCTTGCTTGGCTCTGAGACAGTTTGGGTATGCCCAAAGGGATGGCCCACATGACATGCTGATTCCAAACTTGGTTTTTGACTTCGACAACGACGATCAAGGACTTCGACAAAGGTTTATCCGAGCTTGGAGGACGCCCAACAAGGTAGACAGTAAGACCTTGGGACACAAGAATTCCATCCCTCTTGAGCCTTACCTCAAGTGGGTACGAACCCGCACCCAAAGTCTTATGATGCCTTACCCTTACATGTTTCCTATGATTAAAGAGCCTGTTATGGAAGGAGAGGTTCCATACACCCTCCTACATCCTAACATGCCAACATCATTAGAAGATTTATAAAGGAGTTGGATACAGCTCAAGGGAGAACGCAATAATTTTGAAGCCCAATTCTACGCCAGTGAGAAGAAGGTTTTGGAACTTACTCGTCAACTTCACGAAGAGCAGACTCTCAACACCTACATTGCGCCAAAGAGGATGCGCAACATCTTTTTACATTAGAATTTTGTATTATGTTTCCCATGGGGCATTGATGTACTAACAAATTCTATCTTATTAATATGACGTGTGTTCTTTTTTATTTGAAACAAATTTGAATTTCTGAATCCTTGAATGCATTACATGAATACATATCATTCATCATATGCATGAGCAGGTCTTCACACCAGGTTTCCTTATCTCTCTGTTGTTTATTTCAGCAAGATGGATATTGAGCAGACGGTTAAAGACTTACAAGCGTAGAATTCACAGTTCTAGCAGCTACGCATGACCCTGGCCAAGGGGCAGGAGGAGCTCAAAACTTTGCTGGAAAAGGAAAAGGAGAAAAAGAAAAAGAAGAGAGTTGGTGCGGCTACTTTGGGTAGAAGATTTGAAGGTCAAGCTAGAAGGGTCCTGGATTTACCCTCAACATCTGATGAAGGGGTAGGAAAAGGAAAGGGAGCTGCAGTACCATCTGAGTCTGAGGAAGAAGAAGAAGAAGAGGATGAAGACTATTCTGAATAGCAGTACCCTCCTGCAGATGAGAAATACAAGAACTTGGAAGAACGTCTGGCAGCTATGGAGGTACAGAGAGTGCCTGGGCTGGATTTTGAGGAACTAGGGTTGGTTTCTGGAATTGTCATTCCCCCTAAGTTTAAGGTTCCTCTTTTTGCTAAATATGATGGGGTGTCTTGCCCAAAGATGCACCTACGGTCTTACGTCAGGAAAATCCAACCACATTCTTCTGACAAAGACCTGTGGGTACATTTCTTCCAGGACAGTCTTTCGGGGACACAATTGGATTGGTTCTACCAGCTAGAGAGGTCTGATGTGCATAATTGGGAGGATTTGGCTGCTGCCTTCTACAGACAATATCAATACAATACGGACTTAGCACCAACCCGTACTCAATTACAGAGTATGGGTATGGTCCCAAATGAAGGTTTCAAAGAGTATGCCCAGAAATGGAGAGACTTGACTGGAAGGGTGCAGCCACCATTATCTGAAAGAGAGCTTGTGGATATGTTCTTGGGGACTCTGTCAGGTCCTTTCTTTAATCACCTAATGGAAGTTCATCTGCGGGGTTCACCGAGTTAATTCTGACTAGTGAGAGAGTTGAAGCCGGAATCAAGAGCGGGAAAATTCAAAAGGATGCATCTGCTTCCGCTGCCATCAAAAAGACTTTTCCAGCAAAGAAAGAAGTCTCAGTTGTCTACTCTCAAAGAGGTCAAGGAAGAGTTGAGCGCCGGCCAGCGGTGGGGGCCGTAATGATTCAGAAGTCTACAACTGATCAGCCTAGAAATATTCAACCCATAACCAACCAAGCAAGGGTGGAAAGGCCTGTACAGTAATTCACCCAGATAAACATGACTCCTGCTCAGGTCCTCCCCCATATTTTGAAGTTAAACCTTGCCAGTCTAAAAGAGGCTCCGAAGAATCCGAGTACAACTTCTCCTTACTACCATTCGAACTCCAAGTGTGCTTATCATTCAGGGAGTATAGGGCACGGCACCAACAATTGTTGGGCCCTCAAGAATAAGATTTAGGATTTAATAGATGCTAAAGAAGCTGAATTCGACGTCCCTGAAAAGCCAAATGTGATCTCTGCTCCAATGCCAAAGCATGGTCACCATGCCCATGCTGTTGAAGAGGATCTTTTTGTTGCTACTGTTGATGATTTGATGACTCCGCTACCAATAATCAAACTGAATTTCTTGAAGGCTGGGATTTTCCTAGGATGTGAAGAAGATTGCTACCTTTGTTCATCCTTACCGATCGACTGTCCGTTGTTGAAGTTAGGCATCCAACGCCTAATAGATAATCAAGAAATCCTTTTTGAGAAGACTTTTGTTTCACCGACTCCTGTTAATGATGTTTCTATAATAACCATATTCGCCAATCTTTCCAAGGTCTCCAAAAGACCTGTTAAGATTACATCCGATCCGAAGATTGTACCTTTGAAGATAACTATGTTGGGGCCCATCCCGTACAAGTCCAACAAATCAATATCGTGGAACTATGGGGGAGAGATCTTTTACCATGGTGTTAAACAAATTGAATCAAATTAAGAGAGTTCTGATGAAGAGATTTCCGACATTGGAAACATTGCTGGAATAAGTAAAATCACCCGCAG
The DNA here is from genome assembly GCA_948472305.1 of Vicia faba. NCBI lineage: Eukaryota > Viridiplantae > Streptophyta > Magnoliopsida > Fabales > Fabaceae > Vicia > Vicia faba. Next base: position 1,252,093,209 of record OX451739.1, on the reverse strand, counting down.
TGGAAGAATCTTCTATCCGAAGATTCCGCCTCCAAAGGCAATCTTCGAACCCTCAGCCGCTCCTAAGGTTACCCCTGCACCGGTCAACATATCTGCGAGAACTCCAGTTATTGAAGAAGTTGTAACTCCTGTGGTTGTCCCCTCTGCTATTGCTGATGATAGAGGAAAAGGGATCCAAGAAGAGCCCGTCAGGACGAAGGCTCCGCCGTTGACCATCCCTGAAACCACTCAAAAAGAAATGGAAGAAATTTTGAAAGTAATCAAGAAAAGCGATTATGATGTTGTGGAACAACTGGGGCAAACCCCCTCAAACATCTCAATGTTGGCCTTGCTGCTTTGTTCAGAGGCTCATGCCAAAGCTTTGATAAGGTTTTTGAAGACGGCCCACGTGCCACAGGAAACCTCCGCGAATCAGTTCCAGGAATGTGTAGCTAGCCTAACGGCTGACAACGGTCTAGGATTCTCCGATGCCAATTTAACATCAAAAGGGAGAAAACATAATGACGCTTTGCATGTCTCGGTGGAATGCAGAGGGACTACTCTAGCACACGTCCTGGTAGACACTGGTTCTTCGCTGAATGTCTTGCCGAAGAAGGCCTTGGATAGGTTAGATTATGAAGGCTTAACCCCGAAACCCAGCAATATCATTGTCATAGCTTTTGATGGTTCTAAAATGATGGTCCACGGGGAGGTGGACATCCCGATTAAAGTAGGAAATGAAGTCTTCAACTCCACATTCTACGTGATGGACATCCTTCCTTCCTACTCTTGCTTGTTGGGAAGACCTTGGATTCACCATGCTGGAGCTTTTACCTCCACTCTACATCAAAAGCTCAAGTACCCTGTCCAGGGGAAAATTATAACTGTTCATGGCAAAGAGGAATACATGATAAGCCATCTAAATTCTTTCTGCTATGTAGAATTGGATGGTGAATTCATAGAGACCCCTTTCTAACACTTTGAAGAGGTTTCTCCTGAAGTTGCGGCAACCAAGACAGTGTCTTCTGTACCCATGGTTACCAGACCTCCGCCTCGGATGTCATCTCTCAAGGATGCTAGGGTTGTGATTGAAGAAGGAGGAAGCACAATCTGGGGGCAGCTTCCAAACTTTCCTTTCAAATCTGATAAATCCGGCTTGGCTTTCACTGCTTCTGCTCAAAAGGCTGTCTGTCGCGCCCATGCTGGAGGGCCACCAGTGAAGGTCACCCATCATGGAGTCAATGCTTTGGGAGATAGTGAAGAGGAGAGTAACCTGGAAGACTGGATTTTCCCTACTGTTGAAGGAGGACTATGCAACTGGGAGGCAAAGGACTTTGTTCCCATTACTTTCATAAATTAGTAATTTATCTTTCAAACATTTATGTTGGTTTGTAATAATTCTCAGACAATTTGTACACTTTTTACCTTGTGCCTTACCCGAGGCATATAGGTCCATTTGTAAGGGTTTGATTTTTCATCTTCATATGCCATTTTAATGAATCATGGACGTTTTCACATATAAACTTTTGTGTTCATTGTCTTTCTTTTTGCATTTTATTTGTTTAAAGGTGGCTATCCCTTACACACACCCACACTTACAAATGCAGGTACCCTTCCATTCCGGATTCCATGGGTAACAATTCTGCTATGGCCTTCAGTGACTCTGAAGATCTGGTCTACCATGCCGAATACGAAGGTGATGAAGACTGTGAAGTGCCGGGAGAATTGGCTAGACTGCTACAAGAGGAAGAAAGAGCTATTCTACCTCATGAGGAGCTGTTAGAGACAATTAACTTGGGAACTGATGAAGACAGAAAAGAAGTTAGAGTGGGCGCCAACCTAGAGCCAAGTGTCAAAGAGCGCTTAATACAGCTGTTACATGAATATGTTGAGCCCTTCGCCTGGTCATACGAAGACATGTCGGGACTTGATACAGATATTGTGGTTCACCGTCTCCCCACAAGAGAAGATTGTCCACCAGTTAAACAAAAAGTCTGCCGCATGAGGCCCGACATGTCTGAAAAGATCAAAGCCGAAGTTATGAAGTAGTTCAACGCTGGATTTCTTGCTGTTACTTCCTATCCACAATGGATTGCTAACATTGTGTCTGTGCCTAAGAAGGACGGCAAAGTCAGAATGTGCGTGGATTATAGAGACTTAAACAGGGCTAGCCCTAAAGATGACTTTCCACTTCCGTACATTGACATCTTGGTTGACAATACAGCTCAGCACAAGGTATTTTCTTTCATGGACGGATTCGCAGGCTTTAACCATATCAAAATGGCCCCCGAGGACATGGAGAAAACTACTTTTGTTACACAGTGGGGTATGTTCTGCTACAAGGTGATGCCATTCGGACTGAAGAATGTCGGGGCAACCTATCAACGCGCCATGGTAGCTTTGTTTCATGACATGAAACATCATGAGATAGAGGTCTACATAGACGACATGATAGCCCGATCACAAACAGAAGAAGAACACCTCAACCATCTGCAAAAGCTGTTTATCGGGTTGAAGGAATACAAGCTCAGACTGAACCCTAACAAGTGCACTTTCGGAGCCAGGTCCGGTAAACTCTTGGGTTTCATAGTCAGCAACAAAGGCATCGAGGTTGATCCTGCCAAAGTCAAAGCTATACAAGAAATGCATGCCCATCACACTGAGAAGGAGGTCAGAGGTTTCTTGGGATGCCTAAACTACATTGCAAGGTTCATTTCTCACCTAACATCTACCTGTGAACCAATCTTCAAGCTGTTGGAGAAAGATCAAGTGGTTAAATGGAATGATAACTGTCAAGTTGCTTTCAATAAAATCAAGGAGTATTTACTGGAACCTCCTATCTTGATGCCTCCCGTCGAAGGAATACCGTTAATCATGTATCTGACTGTCCTAGAGAATTCAATGGGGTGCGTACTGGGCCAACATGACGAGTCTGGCCGAAAAGAGCATGCCATTTATTACCTTAGCAAAAAGTTTACCGACTGTGAGACTCGCTACTCACTGCTCGAGAAAACTTGTTGCGCTTTGGTATGGGCTGCTCGCCGGCTAAGGTAGTCTATGTTGACTCATACCACTCTACTGATATCTAAAATGGATCCGATCAAGTACATCTTTGAGAAGCCTACTTTATCTGGAAGAATAGCAAGGTGACAGATGATCCTCACAGAGTATGATATACAGTACATGACCCAAAAAGCTATAAAGGGGAGTGTGCTAGCCGATCATCTGGCCCATCAAGCTGTCGAAGATTACCAATCCATGAGGTTCGACTTCCCCGACGAAGACATTATGACACTGGATAACATTAAAGATTTCAGACCATATGACGAACCTGAACAAGGATCCCGATGGACCCTGTACTTTGATGGTGCCTCCAATGCACTTGGCAACGGTATCGGCGCGGTACTTATCTCTCCAGAAGGTTGCCACACACCTTTCACAGCCAAACTCTGCTTCAACTGCACCAACAACATGGCCGAGTACGAAGCTTGTATCTTTGGTCTCAAGGCTGCCATCGACTTGGGAATCAAATCCTTGATTGTGTTTGGGGACTCAGCTTTGGTCATCAGTCAGATCAAAGGAGAGTGGGATACTAAACATCCAAACCTCATCCCTTACAAAGAACATGTCCTGACATTGTTACCACATTTCGAGCAGATTACCTTCGAGCACTTCCCGCGAGAAGAAAATTAACTAGCAGATGCTCTAGCTACAATGTCATCCATGTTTAAACTTAACTGGGATAATGAGGCTCCCCAAATCACCATTAAACGGATGGACGAACCTGCACATTGTCACGAGATTAATACTGAAGAAGTAGTGGACCGACCCTGGTTTCATGACGTCAAAAGGTATCTCGAGGCTCAAGAATACCCTGAAGGAGCTTCAGTCAACGATAAAAAGTTCTTAAGGAGATTCTCAGTCAAGTTCTTCTTGAGCAATGGTATCCTATACAAGCGCAATCATGATTGCATTCTGCTTCGTTGTATGGACAAGGTTGAAGCTGAGCAGATCATGGTTGAACTGCACAATGGTACCTTTGGAACTCACTCTAGCGGATATACGATGGCTAAGAAGATCCTACGGGCAGGCTATTACTGGTCTACCATGGAAGCTGACTGCAATCAACATTCTCGAACTTGCCATAAATGTCAAATCTATGTGGACAAGGTACATATACCTCCAGTTCCTCAAAATGTCTTAACAGCTCCTTGGCCATTTGCGATGTGGGCAATCGACATGATTGGAGAGATCAAGCCTACAACATCCAATGGACACCGCTTCATTCTGGTGGCCATTGATTACTTCACCAAATGGGTCAAAGCAGCTTCCTTCGCATCCGTTACAAAGAATGTGGTTGCCCGCTTCATCAAGCAGAACCTCATTTTCCGGTACGGCATCCCCGAAAGGATCATTACTAACAACGGTACAAACCTGAACAACACTATGATCACCGCTTTGTGCGAGCAGTTCCAGATTCAACATCATAATTCATCTCCCTATCGGACAAAGATGAATGGTGTTGTCGAAGCTGCGAATAAAAATATCAAGAAAATCATACAAAAGATAACAGTCACCTACAAGGACTGGCATGAGATGTTACCGTTTGCTCTGCACGGGTACCGTACCACGGCACGAACATCAACTGGGGCAACACCTGATTCTTTGGTATACGGCATGGAAGTTGTTTTTCCTATCGAGGTTCAGGTTCCCTCCTTGAGAATCATGAAAGATGCTGGTTTGAGTGAAGACGATTGGATTCAGACTCGGCTTGATCAACTTAACTTGATTGACGAAAAGCGACTTACTGTTGTTTTCCATGGTCAGGCGTATCAAAAACGGATGATCAAGGCTTTCAACAAGAAAGTCAGGCACCAGGTATATCAAATCGGGGATCTTGTAATCAAGCGAATCATCTTGCCGCAAAGTGATCCCAGGGGCAAATGGACTCCTACCTATGAAGGACCATTTGTGATCAAAAACATCTTTTCTGGTGGGGCAATGATATTAACCACCATGGACGCAGATATACCCTGCGAACGCAGACATAGTCAAAAGATAATACGCATAAATGACCCGGCAAGTTGAAAACCCGAAAGGGCGACTTGGGCAAAAATGGGCATCCCGGTGAATTGAAAATCCGAAAGGGCGGTTCAGGCAAAAATTAGGGATAAATATAAAAAAATCTGTACACCCGGCAAGTTGAAAACCCGAAAGGGCGACTTGGGCAAAAAAGGGTTTCCCGGTGGATCGAAAACCCGAAAGGGCGATCCAGGAAAAAGTTAGGGAATTAAAGCGTATGACTATGTCTCGTCGGATCACTTTAAGGACAATCTCTTTATAGACAAGCTCTGGGCTTCTGATCAACTCAATCATCTTTGGACGAAGCAATGACTGGACAAGATATTCAAAGTTACGAAGGCTATAGCAGAATGGGAACCCCATGGAATTTTTTACACATAGCCATCTTTCTTTGTATAAATTTTTCTCATTTTTATGACAACGTTCTCTTACTAGGATGTCTGTCTCCTTTGTACAAAATACTTACACAAAGTTAATACAAAGATACTTCAAAGTGCAGAAAACTATTTGCCTTTTCTTCTTTTTTACACTTGTGTTTTTATTTGAAAACGTCCAATGATTTATTAAATGAGCATATGCATTTGAATATAATCATTGTTTACAAATAAACGAAATAGGAAAGAACAATTACTGACAGGTTGAAAGTATAGGAAAACGTCTTTAGGCTATTCCAAGAGAAATCCCCTACAGTACATCATCTAGATCCCCAGCGGAACTAAAACCTTGAAATACATATCCCCAGCAGAATTAATTTTCAAAATCCATGCCAGAGTCAAAACTTCAAACTCCCAATCCCCGGAGGAGTTATATTTCAAACCATTAATCCACCATCATAGTTAAACTTCCAAACTCCCAATCCACAGCGGAGTAAAAACTTTGAACTACAGACCCTCAGCGGAGATGAAACCTTCTTCCCCAACGGAGTCAAAATTTCCAACTACCAATCCACAGCAGGAACCATTCAGTTTTCCCCAATTTCCTCAACAAGTTGTCTTAAAATCTGAGAATTAACCAGATAACATTTAACTTTTGTCTTATCCTCAAACTAGGTTGATTCCCTAGTAGATTGGCATACTACCCAAACTCCTGAACATTTTCCAAACAGGAATAAGCTTTTCCCCCAGAGTCCTGAACTTACTCTCCAGCAGGATAGCTACTCCCCAGCAGTATAGCTATTCCCCGTAGAGTTTTACTCCCCAACAGAATGAAGATTCTCATTCTTGATTCCCCAGTGAAGTTGCCAAAGGCTTCATTACTCCCCAGCATGAATTTGTCAGAATTTTTAATCCCCTACAGATCGAAGATTCTCATTCTTGACTCCTCAGCATGAAGTCCTCAAAGATTCAGATTCCCCTAGCAGATTGAAGATTCTCATTCTTAATTCCCTACAGAAGCCATCAGAGTCTTCCTTATTCTCCAACAGATCAAGGTTTTCCTTTGTTTGATCCCCGGTAGAGATTGCCAGAGTTTTCCCTATTTCCCAGCCAAGTAAGGATTCCCAATTGTGTAATCCCCAGCTATAGTCTTCAAAGTTCTCTGGATTCTCCAAGCAGATTTCTCGGGCAGTACATGGCATTATTTCCCCAAGCAGAACTTTTGTCAATACTCCAACTCCAAAGACTTGAAGGATCCCTATACCCCCAGGAAAGTCGTGAAGGATTCTCACATCCCCACAGAAGTTGTCAAAGTTTTTGATAATCCCCGCAAGTTGCCAAGGATTTTCTATCCCCAACAGTGGTCCAAGGATTTCTCATCCTCAACAATCAAAGATTTTGAGTCTCCAACAGCGGTCAAGGATTTATTTTCCCCGACAGCAGTCAAGGATTTTATTATCTCCAGCCATCAAGGATTTATTTTCCTCAGCAAGACAGCAAATCAGCTTACATGCGCATACATTACATTCATATATCATAAACATTGATAAAAACACATTTTATTGCATCATACATTTCATGCAACATAACTTTGTGTTTCAGCTAACATTTTACCCTTTTCAGGATAAGATTAAAAGCTATCTTTAACAAATATTCAAAGATCTCAGATACAGTACGGATACACTCCAGACACGGAAGTCATTATGTTACTCATTCATATCTCTTATTCAGATACAGTATGGATACACTCCAGACACAGAAGTCATTATGTTACTCATTCAGATCTCTTACTCAGATACAGTATGGATACACCCCAGACACGGAGGTCATTCTATTACTCATTCAGAATTCAAAGTCAGATACAGTTCGGATACGCTCCGGACACGGATGCCATTCTGTCACTCATTCAGACTTCAACAGTTAGATACATATTAGATACGCTCCAAGCACGGAAGCCATTCTATTTCTCATTCATATTCAACTATCAATTTCAAGTACGGATACACTCCAGACACGGAAGTCATTCTGTCACTTATCCATATCCCAGTTACAGTTCAGATACACTCCAGACACGGAAGTCATTATGTTACTCATACAGATCTCAACTTCGGATACAGTCCAGATACGCTCCAGACGCGGTTGCCATTCTGTCACTCATTCTGACCTTTATCCCCAACCCAGAGATGCTCCAGACATGGAAGTCATTCTGTCGCTTATTCAGGTTCCAGATACAAATACAATACAGATACACTCCATACACGGCAGTCATTGTGTTATTCATTCAAGAATCAAATACAGTTACATCTTGGATACGCTCCATACACGGACGCCATTCCATTTCTCATACAGATCCAGTCTCCATATACAGTTCAAATGCATTCCAGACACGGATACCACTTTGATACTCATTCTTTCGACTTACAACATGCAGTTCAACAAACATTCTTGGATGGCATCTACAAGCCCATCTCCGACAAGATTTTGTCACCTCTCCAAATGGCATATTTAAGCCCATTCCCTCAACTACACTTTGACGAGTGCAAATTTACGGGCACTCTAGTGTCCAATCATCTTTTACCTTCGAGTCACGAACGGCAAACTCGCCAATCTAACTCTTCAGGTTCAAGAAGATTGAACAGGGGAAGCTGTTGTACCCCAAAATTTACCCTCTCATTTTATCAAGATTCTCCTCAAAAGACTCTTTGGACTCAAGACCAGATTAGGGTTTGCTCAGCTCAAGACATCTCCTTGCACTATTGACCTGAAATTAGGGTTTGAGTTTCCACAGGGATTTTTGGATTTCCAATGCTCAATGTTAATTTCATACTTCATGTTGGACTCCTAAGATTGCTCATACCAAGTTTCAAGCTTTGAATCAAATTTTTGCCCAGTCAATTGGACAGTTGACCTAAAAATCAATTGTATTGGGGAAAAAGTCAACTGTGACCAATTTACAGTCAAACCTCATAATTTTTTATCCACATTAACATTATAGACTCATATGAACCATTTGATCAAGTTTGGACCACAACTCCTCAAGAAATTTGATCAGATCATCAAAAGGGCAAAATGGTCATTTTTAGGGTTTTGACTATAGAAGGGCAATTTCTGATTTTTTACCTAGCCAATGGCAAATTGGGTTCAAGCATAGTTTCAAGGACTCAATGGCATCATCTTGACCTAGTCACAAGGTTCAAAAGATCTCAAATGCATTGGATTGACAGATGAATTTTCCAGTCAACTGATCAAAAATCAATTGTACATTGAAAAGTCAAACTTTGACTTTTTGGTCAAAATCAAGTGCCAAGGGTCATTTTTCATAAAGATGTGTCAAAACATGAAACTTGTTCACCAAGAAACGTAATTTTGAAAATTAGGGTTTAAAATGGAAAATTTTCATAACTTAGAAATTTTCTAAGTTATGAAAGTTTCTTATTTTTTCCCAACTTTTCCCAACTTTATCACCATGATGCAATTGGATTCAAAGAAAACTTCCAACATGAACGTTGTAGTACTCCACAAAATCTACAACTTTGATTCACAAAGCTTTCCCAAAATATACCTGGATCTCAAGTTATGATTTTGTGAATAGGGGTCCAAAAACTTTCTAACTTAGTGAAATTTTGCCCTAGTTTAGGCAGGATTTTGACCTATCTTCATGGAAACTTTTCACCTAGTTCCAATTGGAATCTAAAAATGCATTTCAAATATTGATTGTAGAGCATGTTACAAGCTTTCCAAAATGTCTAAGAACTCTCCAAGATCATTTGTGGTTAGGGAGAATATAAAGTTTGAAAATGGCAAATTATCACTTTTGGCCAAGGCATTTTGCACATTGATACAAGTTACAAATCAGTTTGGATCATGCTTGTACTTGCTTTACAGGTTCTAATCCTTTATATACTCATAAATTAAATGCAAACACATTGGATTAAGGCTTTGTTCTGAGATTTATATCATTGTACAAAGAACTATTCCAAAAATGGCAAAAAGTTAACATTGCCACTTTGATAAAGCATGCTTTTGGAAATTTTGCTTGTCTTGAGCCATGGACTTGATTTCTTTATGCAAACAAAGTTCACTAATATCAGGAAAGGTGTACCAACTATCATCAAGCCTCAAACTAGCAAGTACATCCCTTAAGCTTTGTCATTTCAACTTTTGCTTCAAAAGCAAGTAACTTGCAAAAGTCAGCATATCTCTTGTATCTGTTAAAACCAAGTCTTGTGCACATTTCAAATGAGTTAAACACATTTTATAAGGCTAGAAACATGAGCTCATAGCATCTCAAACACCCAAATACACAAAACACTCCATTTCTGCCCAAAACAGGGCAAGCCCTGCAGAACTCAAGCCATCTTCACATTGCCTCGTGCGTTTTGTCCCAAACCACTTCAAACACTTTCTAAACAATACACCTAAACTATCCAAGCACCTGTCCAGCCACTGTAACTCCATTTTCACACTTCACCGTTTTCAAATTCTGAGTTTGCAGGTTGAGTTCTATAGGGAGATTCAAACCATTTCAAAGCAAGCTAAGCATTGGGAAAGGTCAAGGGAACATCAAGCAAGCTCAAAAGTCCTTCAGACCTCACTAAAAGTTGCTACATTGCCATACTTGAGCTTGACTGAAACAGGTAATTTTCAAACTTCTATCTCCTTATTTAGGAATCATTAGGCTTAGGTTTGTGAAACAAAAATGTAGCCCTTAATGTCCTTGAACTGTACATATGCATAGAATTCATTTATGTTAGCTGACCTAGGAGAATTTGGATGTTGAAGTTGCTGAATTTTTTAGGTCAGAAATTGGGGGTGATAAAATTCTCTGTGGTTTCTTAGAGTTAGATCAAGTTTTTTATATGGTTAGAATCGTGTGATAATAAGCTATAACTTTCATGTTGCAAGTTTTTGTTTTTAAGCACGTATGCAGGAGATACAGATTTGAAGAACAAGGCGTGTGTTTTCGTTCCAAGGACAGGGACGAAGTGAGTTGGGCTGGGCCTGGCTTGCTTCTACTTTTGACACCCCCATTCTGCTTTTTGCACCCCTTTGGCCTATTTCTTTATTTTTGCATATTTTTTTATTTCTTTTTTTATTTTCTGACTTTATTATTTTTTCTTGAATATTAAAAATCACCAAAAATATTTTCTTAAATTTTCACATTTTATTTTATTATTTTTATTGTTTTTTTGGCATAAGAATAGTTTATTAAATAATATATACTTTTATTTTCTTAAATAAATTTATAAATAATACAAAAATATTATATTTTTTTCATTTTTGTTATTTATACACTTAAAAATAATATTGTCATACATATTTTATTTTTTAATATTTTTTGCATTTATTTTTATTTTTTTTCTTGTACATAAATGAATAAATAAATAACATAATATATTTTCTTTTAAAACCAAAATTAGGGTTTTCACCCTTTTCAAAAATAATCACTTTTATTTTCTTACCTTTTTAGGCCATAAATAAACTTATTTTTACATACATAAAAATAATACAAAAAAAACATTTTTGCATATTTATATTTAATTGCATATTTAAATATTATTCATTTATTTATTTGTAAATTAAATTCAATATGGTTGTAATAGTTTTAGGGTTTTTATTTTGTGCAAATATCCCCCTATTCAAACTTGTATTCCCCTCCCCATTATAATATTGTAATAGTCTTAGATTTACTTTTACGCATTTTATCGCTTTCAAATGCCATGATAGTAAAACTAGGGTTTGTATGCAAAAGACCAAAATCAAACAAATAGCATGACTTAAATACAAGACAAAAATGCATGAAAAATGAAAACACAATGCACACAAGCACCCCTAGGGTTTCATCCACTTGTTGCCTTAAAAACATGGCCATGGTATGCATGCTAGGTATCTTGGCAAATCAAAATCAAAACAAAAGATCATAGTCCCTCGATGACGCTATCTTGGTTGCCTATACAAAAATGATCTAGTCCCTCAAGAAACTTGCTAAGATACTTGGCAATATTGTTATCATGGTCATACGATGACCCACGCCCGTCCCGTTTAACATCCAAACACAAGCTTGTTTACCAAATACAATGGTAAAACAACAATGTCAAAGGGTTAAAAATGTATAGGAAAGATCTTTGAGTAGGGTAGACAACTCCTAGTTACTTGATCAATTTTCAAATCATCCTTGCTAATTTCAAAAAACATACACACAATTTCAAAACATTTCCCAAAACAAACTTTCAAACATTGAAACATTTTTCAAAAGACAAACACCTTTGTATACATTCAAACAAGAATCATTACAAAGGTTTCCTAGACAAAGGCCTCTTTTTCAAAATACTTTCAAAACCACACACAAAAGCACCATTTCAAACAATTGAAAAGCAAAAGCAAGTAATCTAAAACAAGTAACTAAGAGCCCATGGAAAACCATGGATGAAAAGGGTGCTAGCACCTTCCCTTTTCATAATCTACCCCCCGAACCCAAAAACAATCTCAAAGGTCTTTCCTGTGCTTTTTGACCTTTCCTTTAGATAAAATAAAAAGTCGGTGGCGACTCTTGCTAAATCGAAACATTTGCAAACATAAACGCAAAACCTCAAGTCAGTTCTCCCACCGCATCACATCAGGGATCTAAAATCCTAGCATCTTGACCAGCAAATAAGGAAATAAACCCTAATCCAAGCTCTGGTGAATTCGATCGAGAAACAACCTTGTAACTTGGTGAGAAAGAAATCCTTGATACCTTAAACTCCATCCCATGATCCACTAACCGAGAACCAAATGACTTTCCTTCTTACCTAATAAGAAAACTTCAAAACAAAATTAGACATAAAGAGGGCACAACCCTAATACCTTAATCCAAGGCGCTTGATTCCATGAGATGCGGGATATGCAAATGACTTAGTAAAAATGATGCCAATGGGATGCGAAGTTCAAATCAGAACAAAAGTAAAAAGAGGTAGGGAAAATTTGGGGTACGGCACACGTTCACATGGTGCAGGAAATCTTCATCGTCCATGGTGGTCAGTATCATAGCATCACCCGGAAATACTTTCTTGACAACAAATGACCCTTCGTAGGTTGGAGTCCATTTGCCCCTAGGATCACCTTGCGGTAGAATGATGCGCTTTATTACCAAGTCACCATTCTGATATACCTGGTGCTTGATTTTCTTGTTGAATGCTTTGATCATATGTTTCTGATGCATCTGACCATGACAGATAGCCGCAAGCCTTTTTTCATCAATCAAACTCAACTGATCCACCTAGTCTGGATCCACTATTCTTCGTCTATGTCCGCATCTTTCATAATCCTCAAAGAAGGAATCTGAACTTCGACAGGTAGGACAACTTCCATACCATAGACCAGAGAGAATTGGGTTACCCAAGTTGATGTTCACGCTGAAGTGCGATAGCCATGAAAAGAAAACGGTAACATCTTGTGCCAGTCTTTGTAAGTTACAACCATCTTTTATATGATCTTCTTAATATTCTTTTTGGCGGCTTCCACTGTGTCATTCATCTTTGGTAGATACAGAGAAGAATTGTAGTGCCTTATCTTGAACTGCATGCAAAGTTCAGTGATGATAGTGTTATTAAGGTTGGTACCATTGTCCGTGATGATTCTCTCGGGGATGCCATATCGGCAAATAAGATTATGTTTAATGAATCGGGATAGCATATTCTTGGTGACAGAGGCGAACGAGGCTGATTCAACCCATTTTGTGAAGTAGTAAATGGCAACGAGAATGAAGTGATGTCCATTAGAAGCAGTAGGCTTGAATTCTCTGATCATATCAATTCCCCACATTGAAAATAGCCATGCAGCAGTCAAAACATTCAGAGCAATCAGAGGCACATGAAATTTACCAGCATAGATCTGGCACTTATGACAAGTCCTCAAGTGGTGGTGACAGTCGGTTTCCATGGTCGACCAATAGTAACCTGCTCTCAAAATCTTCTTAGCCATAGTATGCCCGCTGGAGTGAGTACCAAATATGCCTTCGTGCATATCCTCTATAATTTTCTCTGCTCCTTCTTGTCCATATAATAAAGTAGAGTTGAATCATGATTACGCTTGTACAAAATTCTATTGCTCAAGAAGAACTTAGCCGAGAACTTCCATAGGAATTTCTTGTAATTGATTGATGCCCCTTCATGGTATTCTTGAGCTTCAAGGTATATTTTCACTTCATGAAACCAAGGTTTTTCTTCTACTCTATCAGTTTCAATTTCGTAGCAATGTGTCGGTTCGTCGAATCTCTCAATGGTAATTCTGGGAGCCTCATTGTCCCATCTGACCTTGAACATGGATGACATGGTAGCTAATCCGTCTGCCAACTAATTCTCTTCTCTTTGGATATGCTCAAAAGTAATCTCTTCGAAGTACGGAATCAAGGTTAGCACATGTTCTCGGTAAGGGATAAGATTTGGATGTTTTGTATCCCATTCTCCCTTGACCTGACTGATTACTAAGGCTAAATCCCCATATATGCTCAGGAATTTGATTCTTAGGTCAATAGAAGCTTTAATTCCCAGTATACATGCTTCATATTCATCCATATTATTGGTGCATTCAAAGCAAAGTCTAGCAGTGAAGGGCGTATGACAACCTTGGAGAGAGATAATTACAGCACTGATCTTGTTGCCAAGTGCATTAGAAGCTCCATCGAAAACCATAGTCCATCGGGATCCTAGCCTAGGTCCTTCATACGGTCCATATTCTTCATAATCTGTAATTAGCATGATGTTCTCATCCGGGAATTCGAAATTCATAGATTGATAGTCGTCTATAGCTTGATGTGCCAAATGATTTTCCAGTACACTTCCTTTGATTGCTTTTTGAGTGGTGTACTGAATATTGTATTCTGTTAAGACCATTTGCCATCGGGATATTCTTCAGGAGAGGGTTGGCTTCTCAAATATGTACTTGATGGGATCCATTTTAGAGATCAATAGAGTAGTATGAGTCAACATATACTGTCTTAGTCGGCAAGAAGCCCATGCCAAAGCGTAGCAAGTTTTCTCGAGCAGTGAATATCTTGTTTCACAGTCGGTAAAATTTTTGCTAAGGTAGTTGTGATACGGTGGCAGAACCGACTGTTATACTGGTTTTGCATTTGTATTTGCAAATTTTGCGGTAAGCAAGAGTCGCCACTGACTTTTCTTTTATCCGACAAAGGAAAGGGTGAAAAGAACAGGAAAAAAACCTTTTGAGAGTTTTCTGAGTAAGGTGGGTAGATTATGGAAAGGGAAGGTGTTAGCACCCTTTCCATCAATAGTTTTCTACGGGGTCTTAGATGCTAGCTCATTTAAAAATACCTTGTGCTTTGTGTGTTTTTGAAAAAGTATTTTTGAAATGCCAATAGTCAGGCAGTTTGCTTTATGATAACTCTTGTATCAGTCTTCAAAAGTGTTGATAAAGTGTTTTCGAAAGTGTTTTTGTGTATGTGTAAAAAAAAAATTTGAACAAGCATCTAATCAGCTTACTAATTTACTCTAAAGGATTGTTCTTTTCCTCTTTTCTTTTAGACAGTGATATCCTACTATTAGTGAGTAGGCAGCCCTAGTCGTTGGATGTATGAGGGACATTCGAAGGGATGTTTATAATCACAAAGGTAACGGGGCAAGTAATGTTTTGTTCTTAATTTCTTGCCATGCAACCCTATTACCATACATCTAAACAGTTAATATATGTACAGGAAATATAAAGTGCGGAAATTAAATCCTACGCTATTACATGGCTTTTGGGAGGGGATTAATTACATATCCAAAATTTGGGGGAGAAATAAAGAAAGCAGTAAACGAGTCCTAGTTAATTCTATTACATCCCATAAGAAGTTACATTAATGATAAAAATAACAATGCTAAAATAATAAACGTGCGCGAATTGATAGGATGTCTAAATCCTAAAAAATGAAATCTATTTTTTGTTTGTTTTTTTTGTTTTATGAAAAGAATTGAATTCGAATAAATCCTAAGTCTATTGATTTTAAAATTAAGAAGATGGTTTAAATAATTAGTAATTAATTTACAGAATTAATTTAATTAAGAAAAAAAAAGGTAACCTAATGTTTTTATGAGTTTTTATTATTTTTGCGGATTAAATAAAAAGACAAAAGAAATAAGCAATAAAAACAAAACAAAAACGTAAATGGGCCTGGACAGCAAATAGAAACAGGGGGTAAGTTTAAAACCATAGGACCGGATCAAGAAAGAGGCCCAGGTTGCCTTCTGATCCAATAAGGGAAACTGTCTTTCGATCCAACAAGGGGGCGGCTTTTCGATCCAACGAGAGAGGCGGCTTTTCAATCCAACGAGAGAGGTTTTTGATTAGTGTATGATGGATTGCTTGTGGAGGATAGTGGATCTACAAGAAAATAAACAGAAAAAATATTGCAAGAGGAAGGGATCGAACCCCTTCCTCTACACACATGCAACACCTTAACCTTCTCACCTCTAATTCGAATCCCCTGATCTTAGGTCTGAGCTTATTTTGAAACGAAATAACCTAAACCCAGAGATTCGAAGGAAATCTCAGATCTTGCCCTAGCAATGGCACGATCTCATTCATGTTAGACATGTACTATAAATAACCCTGAACATGAATCAATCGGTTAAAAGTATTAATATGCCATGAAAATGCAGCTTTTTTTTGTTTTTTTGCAAACCCTTACCAATCGAAGATGCGTGGATCTGTGGCTTTTGGCGTGGAATTCTTGCTTAGGGGCCTGAAAGCCTTCTTGGGAATCTCATGAGGGGGATAGGATGTTTGGTTTTGAGTGATGAGGCCTGCAAAATGTGCTTCGATTTTGACAGCTTTGATGTATTTCTTTGTGTTCTTGATAGGTAATCTCCTAGGTGTAGGCAATGTGTGTGTGTAGGCCAAATGTTTTTTCTTTCCCTTTGCTTACACTTTAGATCTATATTTATAGGGGTGTCGTGGTGAATGAAAGTGGTAAGAATCAGCCATTAACCATGGCTTTGAAGGCAGAATCAAAAGTCTTAAAAGGTTGCCTTTTTTGATGATTTTCTACTATTTTACGATTTGAATGAACCTGGACAGGTTTCACATCTTGACTCTTTCGAATGCTCTCAAACCTTATTCTTCGATTGGCTATGAGTTCCCATTCGAATGGCTCAAGGCCTCATCATTGTGGCTTCTTCGATTGAGCCACTATCTGCCTTAGTTGCTTGATCTAAAAATATCCAACTAGCCCAATCAAATTCTGCTCTTGTTCCTTTCAATCTCCTTTCCTTCAATTTGAACACCTCTTCCTCTTGGCTTGTCGAAGCTTTGCTTTGTCATTTCCTTCTAATGTAGCTGTATAGGTGGCTCTTTGATTCCAACTCCCACCTTTTTGCTTGTCTACAAGAAACAACTTTCAAGCACATTAGTCCACCTTCAATTGGTGAATACAGCTTGTATGCACCAATCGAAGGGTAACCTAAGAGCATCAGAACTTCTCTTCAAACATCTCACACCGGCTCAGGTACATGCCAAAAGCTCTAACTGTCCTTCGACCACGCCATGCCTGAAGATGGCATGTCCTTCGAATCATGGGCTTTCCACATGTTTTCTTTGGATAATTAGAAAACCCTTTTGAATTCCAAATATTCTTCTTTTTGAAGCGCCCCTTCAGGAAATATGTCAATCGAAAGGTCCTTCCTTGTAGTGCTTCGAATGACTTCCATTTCAGTGGTTCAAAAATGAACCTTTCGATGGTGCCCATTACCAGCTTTTCCAATCGAAGGCTTCAGAAAAAAGCCTCCTCACGCTTTCTTTCGATCTAGCCTTCCTTGGATGTTTTGAACAGCTTATATTTCAGTGGTTCGAAAACGAACCCTTTGAAGCTCCTTATTAGCTCTTCCAATTGAAGACTTCTTAAAATCCTCCTCACATTTTCCTTCAAATTATCCTTCCTTCGATCCTTCAAATTAGCCTGCATACTGTTATCGAAGCTGCTTCGACCCAAAAGCCCTTAGGCATATTTTCAGCCTCTGACCTACACTTTGTCATGTACACATCTTTTCTTTATTTCATCTATGCCATTATGCTGAGGCATATAGGGTGCCATGAAAATCATTTGAAGCCCTGGAACTCACACATCTTGGTGAAAATTGAAATTAGTTGAAAGGCCATTGCTTAGGAGGAGAATTTATCTGATCAATTATTGGTTAACCTTGAGCAATTGGGGACCTTAATGAGCATGCCCTAAATAAAATGGGAGGGAAAATTTTGGGGTACAACAGTTGCCCCTGTTAAATCTTCTTAAACCTGGAGATTTAGATTGGCTTGTCTGCCTTTCGTAATCTGAAGGTGGGAGATGATTGAACACTAGAGTGTCCAAAAATTTGCACTCGCATGAAGTAACGTCGTTGGTTGATGATATTAGGAATGGGCTTACAGATGCCATTTCGAGAAGATGACCGAGAGTTGTCGGAGATGGGCTTAAAGATGCCATCCAAAGTGGATGTTGACTTCCTGAGAGGTCTCTTTGTGGGGATTCTCGTTCTTGTTGTCTGAGGAGGACTCCACTGGGGAATGTTGATTTTTGTTGTTCTCCCGCTTGAGGAAAACTCTGTGGGGAATAGATTCTATGAGCTTTAGTTGTCCATGGATCTACTGAGGAGTTATCTCTGGGTTGAAGAGATGAATGTTAGCTGTTTTATGGCTGAAATCCAGGCTTCACAATAATTTGCTAGGGAGAATGAAATTAACTATTATCTGGAAATGTATTAGAAGGAGCTTGTGTAGGGCTACTTCAGGATGAGTCCATGTTAGACTTCATTTGGAGATATATGAGAAGGAACTTGTGTAGGGATGCTTCAGGATGAGCCCGTGTAAACCTGTATCTGAAAATTGCGAGAAGGAATCTGTGTAAGATTGCTTCAGGATGAGCCAGTGTAAAGTTGTATTTGTAAAGAAGAGCCCGTGTAAGATTGCTTCATCTGGTCGTGTAGATAGTCACCTCATCTTGTTTCGAGAATTGATCCACAATCATCTGTTCACAGATAGTTATCTTGTCTTATTTCAGGAATTAATCTAGAAATTTCTTTTGTTGGTCATTGAGATAGTCGCCATGTCTGGTTTCAGGAATTAATCTCTGCCCTATTTGAGAAAGAAAGTTAGTTTCCCTGTCTTGTTTCAGGAGTTGATCCATAATCAGTTGTTCACAAATAGTTGTCCTGTCTTATTTCAGGTATTAATCTGGAACTTGCTTTTGTTGGTTGTTGAGATAGTTGCCCTGTCTGGTTTCAGGAATTAATCTCTGAACTAAGAGAAAGAAGGATAGTTTCCCCGTCTTGTTTTGAGAGTTAATCTTCAATCTGCTCATGTAGATAGATGTCCTTTCTAGTTCCAGGTATTAATCTATAATCAGTCATTCACAGATAGTTGTCCTGTCTTGTTTCAGGTATTAATCTGGAACTTGTTTTTGTTGGTCTTTGAGAAAGTTGCCCTATCTAGTTTCAGGAATTAATCTGACTTAAGAGAAAGAAGGATAGTTTCCCCGTCTTGTTTCTGGAGTTAATCTTTAATCAACTCGTGTAGATAGTTGTCTTGTCTGGTTCCAAGTATTAATCTACAATTAGTCGTTCACAGATAGTTGTCCTGTCTTGTTTCAGGTATTAATCAGGAACTTGATTTTGTTGGTCGTTGAGATAGTTCCCCTGTCTGGTTTCAAGAATTAATCTCTGACCTAAGAGAAATAAGGATAGTTTCCCCGTCTTGTTTCGGGAATTAATCTTCAATCTTCTCATGTAGATAGTTGTCATGTCTGGTTCCAGGTATTAATCTACAATCAGTCGTTCAAAGATAGTTATCCTGTCTTGTTTCAGGTATCAATATGGAACTTGTTTTTGTTGGTCGTTGAGATAGTTGCCCTGTCTGGTTTCAGTAATTAATCTCTGACCTAAGAGAAAGAAGGATAGTTATCTCGTCTTATTTCGGGAGTTAATCTTCAATTTGCTTATGTAGATAGTTGTCATGTCTGGTTCCAGGTATTAATATACAATCAGTCGTTCACAGATAGTTATCCTGTCTGGTTTCAGGAATTAATCTGGAACTATTGAAAATTGGTGATGATATTTGTCTACTTGCTAACTTTCCTGAAAAAGGTAAAGAGTCAGTTGTATGCAGTGTCATGATGCATGAAATGCATTGGGTAATGATGTTCTCAAAATAAATGAGGTTGTGATATATGCATTTGTGCTGCATATGTTATGATGTTTGTAGAAAGAAGTATGAATGCAATGTATGAACGTATCAGTTGTTCTATTGCAGTGTTATTGAACTGGGGAAAATAAATCCCTGATTGTTGCTGGGGATGAAGAATGTAAGTCTTCAAATTTTGTTGCAGTTGAAATGCTGAGAGACGGAATTCCGTTGTAAGAGAAATAAACTTTGTTGGGGAAGGGAAAATCCGTAAACCGCTTGTGGATTTTTATGAAACCCTTATTGGGAAACCCAAGAAGCTTGTGAACCAGGCTAAGGAATTCTTTGAGATGCCGAGTAAGTAATTGGAAATTTTTGCTCCGTCGGGGATATAAGAACGCCTGACATCATTAGGCTGTATGTTGAGGATATAGCTTTGACTTTATAGTAGGATGCCCCTGCCTTTGTACCTGCTGGAGAAAGCATCTCAGCTTCTAGAGCCCGTGGTGAATGATGATCAGGGAGATAAGTCTTCTACTGATAGACAAGTGACGAGATGACGGGACATAGTCGTACACTTTAATCCCTAACTTTTTCCTGGACTGTCCTTTCAAATTTTTAGTCCACCGGGATACCCTTTTTTGCCCAAGCTGCCTTTTCAGGTTTTCGACTTGACGGGTGTAGAGCTTTAATCATATGCCCCTAATTTTTGCCCAAACTCTTTTGGTTCACTGGGATTCCCTTGTTTTTGCTTAGGCTAGTCAACCTAGCGGGTCTTTTTCATGCGTAGTATTTTCCGACTATGTCCACGTTCACAGGGTGCAGAAAATTGCCACTGTCCACAGTAGTAAGTGTTGCAGCATTTCCAGAAATATGTTCGCTTGATCGCACATGGCCCTTTGCTGGAATTCATGTCTAATTCCCTAATTGATTCAGATGGAGATCTTCCCCTGGCTATTTGGCACTTTTGAGAGATTCCTAGAATCTTGACTTGACTGCCCCAGATCAGCTGGACACCATGCCATGCCGCTTGATTATGAAAGGCCTGTTACTGGAAATCTCTTTCCATCTGAGGTGATTTTGTTCATTGAGATAATTTTTGGTCATCGAATATCCGTTGTGCGAATTTCTCTGTTGTTGAACAAATAGTCATATGCAAACAGTGGTATTTGAAAAAATGCAAAGCTTATGTCTGTCTTAAAGTTTAAAAATTCATTTTTTATTAAAACAAATTTTATAAGAATGTGATATCAACTCAGGATTTATAGCAAACCTTACAGTAGTCAGGATACCTTTTGTAAAAGTATGCTTTCGAACTAACCCATGCTTTAGCTGGGACTTTTAAGGATTGTAACATGGCCTGGTTCACGGTTCAAGAAACAAAATATAAAGGCTCAAATTTTATTTGTACCCAACCCGTTCTTTGTGATGTTCTTCAGTCCTATACTCAGTTAAATGTGTGTTTAGATCCCAATTGAGTTCTGGAATCTTGGCCCTGATATTCTGGTGATTGTTTAGATACTGAAAGTTTATTTGAGAAGGTGGTCATTCTTGTAACCTGTTCCTTTTGTTGAGGATTTGCTGCGACCTCTTTTTTTATTTTATCATCCCTACTTTTTGCCTGAATTGTTTTTTTTGTGATTACAGTCAGCGGGATGCCTCAGTTTTTTAAGTCTCCTTCATAGGTTTTGACTCAGCGGGCTTTTCTTTTGAGAGATAATGACTGCCTGTTTCAATGACTATGGGGAACCATCACCATCTTTTGTTTTGGAAGGATACTGTAACGCCCGTAATTTAATTTAATTATTTATTTAATTTAATTATTTTGGATTATTTGTTGAAGTTGCGAGATGTTGAGAATTATTGATATAAGTTGTTGGATTATTATTAATTAATTAATTAGTGATTAATAATAATTATAATATGGAATTAAAGGGAATATATGAAATAATGTTTGACTTATGCTATTGGTTAGAAGTAGTAAAGTGGGGGTGTAGGTTAGGCCCAAGAGGATTGATATATAAGGAGAAGCTAACACAAGGATTTGTTTTAGTTGGAGAATAAGGGTTTCTGTATGTTGACCGGAAGAGCTGCGTGAACAAGGAGCAAGCTGCCCAGTGTCGAGCAGAGCGAACCAAGGATTACGGCTGAAGCTTTGGTTGAGTGACCTTCAATCCAGGTAAGGGTGGGGTTCTAACCTTATAATGGGATTTAAGATATGTATTATGTAGGAATTAGTCGTAATTGTGATTGTTTCCCGTGATGTTGTTGAACCTGTTAAGGGAAGATGCACGTTCCGTTATATTGTGGATGTTTTGTGTTGTCTGCAAGACTTCCCGATAGAGTCGATGAGTAGGTTACTGTAGATTGTTTCCTGTTGTGGTGGTTGTTAGGTTGTTATGGTCGTTATGATGGTATGGTCGTTACGATGTTGTAGTGGTTGGAGCAGTTGGCAGGAAGTTAGGAATTATTGTTGTAGTCGATCTTGTATAATGAACGAATATGTCGATAGGAATCTAGTAGCCCGTTAATATGTTACTCCGAGCGGTTGGCCGGAAGTTATGAATTATAGTGGTGTGGTCGTTAAGACGTTATATCGTGACTGTTTTATTGGTTGGATTAGAGGTCGGGGAGGATACTGAAGTGGTAGGTACCGAGCGGCGTTTTAGGCTGCGAGGCGTGTCGGGGAATGATGCATTGGATTTTTCAAGCAAAATTAGGTTGCAGGATGTGTCGAGGAGCATAGGTTGGTCGTTACCCTGTTTCCCATGTGCGTGTCAAGGAGTGTGGATTATTCGTTAGGCTATCCTAGTTGTTATGTATGTCGAGGGGCACGTAATTCCCTATCCCTTTTATTCGTACATGCTGCATTTTAGTCGTTAACCGTGCTGTGTGAATTATGGTAAGTTGTTGTTTCATTATGTTAATGATTTAATGGTTGATTTATGTGATAAGCTTATGGCCAATGTTGATTTATGTTGAGTTATTGTGATGTTGTGATTGCTATTGTGAATTCTCGTTGATAATGCGAAGTTGCAGGGAATTTACATGATGATGAATTACCTCTATTTAGTGGTAATAATGGTGATGTGGGCTTATGCTTTGTGATGGATGATGATTGTTGTGAGTATGTGATAGTGCATTGATTGAGTCACATACATTTGCATACTCTGTGATGGCCTGGATTGGCACACTACGAAGAAGGCTTATGCCTTGTTGATGCCTCTATTAATTCGAAATTATTAAGATGGGAGTTCTGCTCCATTTTTAAGATGGGAGTTCTGCTCCAATGGTACCACATGCATTCGCATAGTATTGAGTCGCATTCCAAGTAGTATGATTGAGATGTTGTGTTGATGAATTAATTGTTGTATTTTGTTGATAGCGTGTTGTGATTATTGATGTTTATAAGTCGTGAAGTGGTGATTTTGCATGAACTGATTCTAATATAATACTTATTATACGTTCTATTATAGTGTTCGATATCTCACACCTTCTATTTGAATGTTACCCTTATGTTGGTAATGTGCAGGTAATCCATAGTGAAGGCGGTTGACCTTCAGTAGTTCGAGTCAGTGTCATTACTCTGATACGTAACACTCAGGGGGATGAACACTTGTTGCTTTAGTATTTTTTATTTCAGTTGTTGAACTTTGAGTTGATTGTTGTTAAGTACTTGTTATTCAGAAGTTGCTTTCATGTTGGATAAAGATGTTATTATGATTTCGCTGCATAGTTGTTCAAGTTGTTGATTTAAATGATTAATTTATTTTAATGTTGGTTCATCTGAAGTTTTAAAGTGTTATGTATCCATGTCGAATGCAATGGTTTTTAAGTTGAATTTGTGGCATCCTGATTCAGTTGTATAATTTTTATAACTCTGATTTACATTTATATTGTCGGGTAGAATTGGGGTGTTACAAAGTTGGTATCAGAGTAAAGTCGGTTTGTTCGACCAAGTTGTCGAGTCATAGGTTGTTTAACAATCGAGTATTGTTAATTTGAGTTCTAAATGTTGTTTATGTTGTAGGGATAAGTTGAGATGGCTGAAAGGAATGATGTTGCACTTGTTGCTGCTTTAGAAGCAATGGCGCATGCTATGGAGAATCAGCCAAACACTAACGGGAATGCTGGATCTCGTAGTTTGGCGACTTTCCAGAGGGAGAATCTGCCTACGTTCAAGGGAAAGTATGATCCTTACAGAGTTTTGGATTGGTTGAAAGAGATTGAGAGAATCTTCGGTGTGATGGATTGCACTCCAGCGCAGAAGGTTCGGTATGGTACTCATATGATAGTAGTTGAGGCTGGTGAGTGGTGGCTAGAGACGTGTCAGAGGTTGGAAGTTGTAGGTGAAAATGTTACTTGAGTTGTGTTTTATAGGGAATTTCTGAGGAAGTATTTCCCTAAAGACGTTCGCAGTAAGAAGGAAATTGAATTCCTTGAGCTGAAGCAAGGGAGTATGTCGGTTGTAGAGTATGCTGCAAAGTTTTCTGAGTTGGCTAAGTTTTATCCACACTATAGTTAGGCCAATGCTGAGTTTTCTAAGTGTATCAAGTTTGAGAATGGGTTGCGCCCAAAGATCAAGAAGCCAGTTGGATACCAGAAGATTCGTGTCTTTGCTGATTTGGTCGATAGTTGCAGAATTTATGAAGAGGATAATAATGCTCATTACAAGATTATCAGTGAGAAGAGGGGTAAGCACCAACAGGATCGTGGTAAGCCTTATGATGCCCCAGCTGGTAAAGGTAAACAGAAAGTTGCTCAGGGTCAGAGGACTAGTGGGGGAGATGCTCCTACTGGTGTGGTTTGTTTCAAATGTGAAAAACATGGGCATAAGAGTAATGTGTGTGATGTTGAGGTGAAGAGGTGTTTCCATTGTGGTAAGACTGGACATGTTGTGTCTGAGTGCAAAAATAAGGAGGTGATTTGTTTCAATTATGGTGAAGAAGGACACATTGGTAGTCAGTGTGAGAAACCAAAGAAAGCGCAAACCAGTGGTAAAGTGTTCGCTTTGGTTGAGGATCAGGCAGCTACTGAGGACAGACTCATCAGAGGTACATGTTTCATTAATAGTACTCCTTTAATTATTATTATTGATACCGGTGCTACTCATTGCTTTATTGTTGCTGATTGTGTTGAAAGATTGGGTCTTATGTTATCTTCTATGAATGGAGAGATGGTCGTCGGCACTCCAGCCAAGGGGTTGGTGACTACTTCTTTTATGTGTTTAAAATGTCCTTTGTCGATTTTTGACATAGACTTTACTGTTGATTTGGTTTGTTTGACGTTAAGAGGGTTGGATGTGATTTTGGGTATGAACTGGTTAGAGCATAACTATATTCATATTAATTGTTATAACAAGTCTGTGAGGTTTTCTACTCCTGAGGAAGAGGAAGTTGGCTTGTTGTCTGATGGACTATTGAGGAAGTCGATGGAAGAAGAGGCTCAGATGTTCTGGTTGATGGTGTCGCTATCTGTCGAGAATCAAGCTATAATTAAGGAATTGCAGGTGGTGCATGAATTTCCTGAAGTTTTCCTGATGAAATTCTTGGTCTACCGCCAGAGAGAGAAGTTGAATTTTCTATTGATCTTGTACCTGGTACCAGACCTGTTTCTATGGCACCATACAGAATGTCGGCATCTGAATTGTCGGAACTAAAGAAGCAATTGGAAGAGTTACTTGAAAAGAAGTTTGTGAGACCAAGTGTTGTTAGAACAAAGTTTGAATCTACTACCCTATGTTTAAGTTTTGATGATAACAAAATGAAAGGATATATTAATTATGTGATTCATGTATGAACTACTTGCTACCTAAAATATTACTTTCTGATTTGCAGAAACTCTGATAGGTATCAGCAAGAGCACACTTAATCAGCATCAGAATATTGGTCTTTAACACCAGCATCAGAAGATGCTATATCAGAATACCAGAATCAGAAGAATAACTCACGTGTATGCTGAAGCTTGATGAACAGAACTGCGCTCAACACTCTGATAAAGACAACAACAGTTCATCAGCACTTAAGCAGAGTCAGAATGAGGCCAAGCCAGAACATGCTTTAAGTAGCAACGGTATTGTGCATTGAAAGCGTATTATTACCAACGGCATCATTCCAGACAAGATTTGCTTAATAAGGAAAGTTTGTTATTAGCATTAAATCAAGATTATTGCTCCAACGTTCAACAATCTCAGTGCTATATAAACAAAACTATGAAGATTGAATTGGCTAATGCTCTCCAACATATTACACGCCTAAAAGCTAATCATAATCTTCCTTCTCTCAGTTAGCTAAACGCTACATATCTCCTTACTCAATCATTGTTTAGCAATCTAGTTTCATAAGCTTAAGTTGTGTAACATCACAGTTGTGATACAGTTTTGTAGAAAACATTCACACACCTAGTTTTATCTCCTTTGTAAGAAAGTGTTTCCTTGACAAACCGGGTTGTGGTTTGCATCAAGAAGGCTTTAGCAGTTGTTAAAGCAGATTTTAATATTCAGTTGAATATAGTGGATTAAGACCTCGTTGGAGAGAGGCGAAATCACCTTGACGGGTGGACTGGAGTAGTTTGAGATCAAACGAACCAGGATAAAAATATCTTGTTCATTGCATTAAGTTTCAGTTTTACAATTCAACCCCCCCTTCTTGTGTTTTTCACTTCTTCAATTGGCATCAGAGCGCCTGGTTCTGAGCTAAAACACTTAACCGTGTCAGTACAAGATCCAGCGTCAGAAAAACACAATGGCAGGAAACTATTCTTACACCAGCAATGACAACCATGAGGACAGAGACAGATTCAGCGGCAAACCTCCAGTCTTTGATGGAGGAAACTTTGATTACTGGAAAGACAGAATTGAAAGCTTCTTTCTGGCACATGATGCTGATCTGTGGGATATGGTGACAGATGGATACACGCACCCTGTGAATGCAAGCGGTCAGAAGATTGATAGAAAAACAATGACTGACCAACAAAAGCGTGACTTCAAGAATCACCACAAGGCCAGAACCATCCTTCTCAGCGCCATCTCCTATACTGAATATGAAAAGATCTCCAACAGAGACACAGCAAAGAACATTTTTGACTCACTCAGAATGATGCATGAGGGCAACGTTCAGGTCAAAGAAACTAAAGCTCTGGCGCTCATTCAGAAGTATGAGGCGTTCAAAATGGAAGAATCTGAATCCATTGAAACAATGTTCTCAAGATTCCAGATTCTGGTAGCTGGTCTCAAGGTTCTGGACAAAGGATACTCTACTGCTGACCATGTCAAGAAAATCATCAGAAGCTTACCCAAGCAGTGGAGACCAATGGTTACAGCTCTGAAGCTAGCAAAAGATCTCAACAAAATTACTCTGGAGGAACTTATCAGCTCCCTCAGAAGTCATGAGATAGAGCTAGAAGCTGACGAGCCTCAGAAGCAAGGTAAGCCTTTAGCATTGAAATCTAACAAAAAATCTGAGTCTAAAGTTTTGCAGGCAGTTGAAGAAATATCTGATGGATCCTCATCAGAAGAAGACGAACTCTCCCTCCTCTCCAGAAGAGTGAATCAACTGTGGAAGCAGAGGCAAAAGAAGTTCAGGAATCCCAGAAGATCTGATCAGAACGAGTCTTCTTCCAGATACAGAAGGACAGATTCTTCTTCTGGATACAGAAGATCTGAAGGCTCCTCAAGTAGCAAAAAGCCAAACACCAAGGACATCATCTGCTATGAGTGCAATGAGCAAGGACACTACAAGAGTGACTGCCCAATGCTTCAGAGAGAAAAGCCCAAAAAGAAGTTTGGAAGAGAAAAGAAGAAAAGTCTCATGGCTACATGGGATGACTCTGACTCGTCTAAAGCTGACTCAGAATCAGATGATGAGAGGGAAAACATAGCTCTCATGGCTAACATTTCAGAAGATAGTGAAGCTTCTGAATCAGATACTGAAGAGGTATTTCCTAACTTTGCTGTTAATTTTACCAAGGCTGAACTTGCTGAAAGCCTTAATGAAATCCTGGAAAGGTATCAGTAGATTAGAGTTAAATTCAGAGACCTGAAAAGGAATCTTGAATCTGACTCTAATAAGACTGAGAGTCTTAAATTGGAGAATTCTGAGCTGAGAATTAAAATTTCAAAATTAGAAAATACTTTACAAAACTCTCAGAAGGAACCAATTTCTGAAACTCCCAGCAACGCTGATGAGATCATCAAGGAGTATGATCACAGTTTCCAGAAGTTCCTTGCTAAAAGCATAGATAGAAGCAAAATGGCTTCAATGATCTATGGAGTTAGCAGAAACGGCAGGAAAGGAATAGGATACCAAGGTAAGGTTCCTACACCAAAGAATGTCATGGACTTAACCATTAAACACACTCCTCTGAATTCACACTTTGTGTATGGTCACACACATGATATTAAATACACTAGCAGTAAGTACTCTGTGAAACCAAAATTCAACCAGAGTTTTGGTAAATCTAACAAATCAGGACCCAAGAAAATCTGGGTACCTAAGGATAAAATAATACATGTTGCAGATATCTTTAGCAGCAAGTCAGAAACACCAGTCATGGTACCTGGACTCTGGTTGCTCACAACACATGACGAAAAGAAGGCATATGTTCCAAAGCCTGGAACTTAAGCCTGGAGGCCACGTTGGCTTTGGAGGCAATCAGAGGGGAAAGATCATTGGCTCTGGAACTGTAGGTAATGGAAATCTTCCCTCTATTAATAATGTTCTGCTAGTAGATGGATTAATGCATAATCTGTTATCCATAAGTCAATTAAGTGATAACGGTTATGATATAATCTTTAATCAAAAATCATGTAAAGCTGTTAGTCAGAAAGATGGGACTATCCTGTTTAATGGTAAGAGGAAAAACAACATTTACAAAATCAAACTTTCTGAACTGAAGAGTCAGAATGTAAAGTGCCTTCTGTCTGTTAACAATGAGCAGTGGATCTGGCACAGAAGATTGGGACATGTTAGTATGAGAAGAATATCTCAGATTAACAAACTCAATCTGGTCAGAGGACTTCCTAATTTGAAGTTCAATTCAGATGCTCTGTGTGAAGCATGTCAGAAAGGCAAGTTTGCAAAACCATCTTTTAAATCTAAAAATGTTGTTTCTACCTCTAAGCCATTAGAACTTCTGCACATTGACTTATTTGGACCAGTTAAAACTGCTTCAGTCAGTGGCAAGAAGTATGGGTTAGTAATCATAGATGACTATAGCAGATGGACATGGGTAAAGTTATTAAGACACAAGGACGAGTCACACTCTGTGTTTGTTACCTTCTGAAACCAAGTTCAGAATGAAAAGGATCTTAGAATCGTTAAAGTCAGAAGTGATCATGGTGGAGAATTTGAAAACAAAGATTTTGAGTCATTCTTTAATGACAGAGGCATTCTGCATGATTTCTCTTGTCCTAGAACTCCCCAACAAAATGGAGTTGTAGAACGAAAGAATAGAACATTGCAAGAAATGGCCAGAACCATGATCAATGAGACAAACGTTGCTAAGATCTTCTGGGCAGAGGCAATAAACACAGCGTGCTACATTCAGAATAGAATCTCAATAAGACCTATTCTGGAAAAGACTCCATATGAATTGTGGAAGAACAGAAAGCCCAACATTTCATATTTTCATCCATTTGGATGTACCTATTTTATGTTAAATACAAAGAATTAATTGAACAAGTTTGACTCTAAAGCACAGAAGTGTATTATGTTAGGATACTCTGAACACTCAAGAGGGTACAGAGTATACAATACAGAAACACAGATTGTGGAAGAATCAATCAGTGTTCGTTTTGATGATAAGCTTGACTCTGAAAAGTCAAAGCAGAATGATGTTTTTGCAGGTATGGAAATTGAATTTACAGGTTCTGAAGACAAGTCATCAGAAGCTCTCAACACAAACACTCCTTCAACATCTGAAAGGAGCACTGCTAGCAATCCTAACACAGCTGCTGATCAACCTCAGAAGAGATTACCTAGAAGCAGCTTGGATCACCCAGAAGAGACCATCTTAGGAAGAAAGGAAGATCCAATCAGAACAAGAGCAAGCTTCAGAAACTCTGAAGAAACCCTCATGGGACTTGTGTCTCTGATTGAACCTTCTTCTATTGATGAAGCACTTCTGGATAATGACTGGATTCTGGCAATGCAAGAAGAGCTGAATCAATTCACCAGAAATGACGTATGGGATCTTGTTCCCAGACCAAAAGGATTCAACGTCATTGGAACAATATGGGTCTTCAGAAACAAGCTAAATGAACAAGGTAAAGTCATCAAAAACAAGGCACGACTGGTAGCACAAGGTTATAGTCAGCAAGAGGGGATAGACTATACAGAAACCTTTGCTCCAGTCGCCAGGTTAGAATCTATCAGACTTTTAATTTCATTTGTTGTTAATAGAGGCATCACTCTGTATCAGATGGATGTCAAGAGTGCATTCTTAAACGGTTATATAGAAGAAGAGGTTTATGTGCACCAACCCCCTGGTTTTGAAAATACAAAACATCCAGAACATGTTTTCAAACTAAAGAAGTCACTATATGGTCTGAAACAAGCTCCCAGAGCTTGGTATGAAAGGCTAAGTAACTTTCTGTTAGAAAATGAATTCACCTGAGGGAAGGTGGACACTACCTTATTCTATAAATCAGTTAAGAATGACATCTTAGTCTGTCAAATTTACGTTGATGATATTATTTTTGGTTCTACTAATCCTTCTCTTGGAAGAAAATTTGCTATGTGTATGCAGGCAGAATTTGAGATGAGCCTTATGGGGGAACTGAAATTCTTTCTAGGAATTCAGATCAATCAAACTCCAGAGGGAACTTACATTCATCAGAGCAAATACATCAGAGATCTTCTGAAGAAATTTGACCTCTCAGAATGTAAGCCATCAAAGATTCTAATGCATCCCACGTGCATTCTGGAAAGAGAAGAGGTAAGCAAAAATGTAGAACAGAAAGTCTACAGAGGTATGATTGGTTCTCTCCTTTATCTGACAACTTCAAGACCTGATATATTATTCAGCGTTTGTATTTGTGCTAGATTCTAATCAGATCCTAGAGAATCTCACTTAACAGCTGTTAAGCGAATTTTCAAGTATCTGAAAGGTACTACTAATCTGGGTTTGTTTTATAGAAAATCTAGTGATTACAGTTTAGTAGGCTACTGCGATGTTGACTTTTCTGGAGACAGAGTTGAGCGTAAAAGTACTTCTGGAAGCTGTCAGTTTCTGGGAGAAAATCTGATCTCTTGGTCCAGCAAAAGGCAATCAACAATTGCACTATCAACAGCAGAAGCTGAGTACATAGCAGCAGCAGGATGTAGCACACAAATGCTCTGGATGAAAAGTCAGCTTGAAGACTTCCAAATTTTTGAGAGTAACATTCCTATACTCTGTGATAATACTTCTGCTATTTGCTTAAGTAAGAATCCCATTTTACATTCTAGAGCTAAGCATATAGAAATAAAACATCACTTCATTAGGGACTATATTCAGAAAGGAATTTTGAATTTAAAATTTATAGATACAGACCATCAATGGGCTGATATCTTCACTAAACCCATTTCTGAAGATAGGTTCAATTTCATTCTGAAACATCTCAGCATGAAAATCTGCCCAGAGTGAAAATGTTTTAATTCCATATATTTATCTTCAGAATGTACTTGTTTTACTGTGAACTTCTGATCAATCTCCTTTCAGAAAGATAGAACATGCAGATTGCATCAGATGCTAGTCTTAAAGATATGAGAGTCTAAGCTCAAGGATAGACGTGCTGATCACTACATCAAACAAGTGTCATCCAATCATCAGCAAATCTCTGAAGCAGAACGCGTGCACGCTTCTGAGAAGGCAAAATGCTGATTGGGTGCATTGAGACACATGTCTGGTAACCGTTTTTAAGTATCTTTCTCAAATCCCCCAAAATCAGCAAGCATTAAATGAAAGTAATCATGTTTTTAAAACGTAATCATGATTTTATTTCTCTTTCTTGAAAACGTTTACAATTTCAAAATATTCTGAAGCCTATTTAAGCACGTTAACCTCTCACTTTAATCTTTTACAGTTTCTCATTATTTCTCAAGTATTCTCTGCATTTTTCTGTGTTCATCTCTCTCAAACCCATTTTCTCAGTTTTTCTCAAAATCCTTAAGTGTGAACATGGCAACCTCCAGCAGTGCTTCTGCAGGTTCTCAGAAGAAAGCATCATCTGAACAGTATCAAGTGCCATTCAGAACACTCCTCACTCCTGTGAAGAATCTTGAAGTGTTATCTGAATTGATCATTGATTTTGGAAGTCTGGGCACAGAAATGGGAAAGGTATTTTGACAGGTTGGTTGGACCAACCTTTCCAATGTTAGTCAAGGAGTTCTGGATTCATGCAACTGCTTCAACGCATCAAGTCACCTCCTACATAATGGGGAAGAAGATTGTGATCACTGAGGATCACATAGCAAGGTTAATTGGTTACAGTGGCGGTGGCGTCCGCTGTATTGATATGGCTGAGAGATGTGCTGACGTGGGCGTCATAGCAGAAAGGATTTTCACCCATGGGGTGCCCAGCAGCAAGATCAGAGATCTGAAGGATCACCACAGAGTTTGGGCGAAGATAATTCTGGGGTGTTTTAATCATAGGAAGCCAACTAGTTCCCCTGATTACATAAATGTAGATCAGCAGTTTCTGATCTATTTTATCAATCAGAAGGTAAAAATCAACTTGGCTCATCTTCTGTTTAATCACCTCAGAACAAGCGTGAAGGAAACCAGGGAAGAAGAAAGAACAAAGAGGGATTGGATACCCTTTGGAAGGTTGATATCAAATATTTTGACTGAGAATAGGCTGATAGAGCACCTGATAGAAGCTCAAGAGTTAAGCACCATTGAACCAACGGTTGGGAAGCCTCTGAACGCGAAGAATCTGAAGAAAATGAAGTTAATAGAGAATATCAAAAAGGAACCCAGCTCTACTCATATTGCTGATATCACCAGCAGAAGAGTCCCACTGAGTGACTTTCCTTTATTCTCTGAGATAGAATCCAAGCCAGTGGTGGTTCTCAGATATCTGGACGCGTGCAAGGCTGATGGTACAGATCCCAATCTGAATATCAAAGATCTGCACCAACCTCAACCAGAAGTTACACTGAAGAAGAAGAAAAGGAAGGCCCCTTCAGAAGGATCATCCCAGTAGACACCCAAGAAAAGAGGTAATTTATCTGCTGCTTCTGTTTTAAATTCTTCTACTATTCCAGCATCAATCCCATCTCCAACCTCTCATAGAATCTCAATCCCCATCCCAACAATAGATGAAACTGAACCAGAAGATGACCCTTCTGAGGCACTACAACTCAGAAGACCCC
The DNA here is from genome assembly GCA_948472305.1 of Vicia faba. Taxonomy (NCBI): domain Eukaryota; kingdom Viridiplantae; phylum Streptophyta; class Magnoliopsida; order Fabales; family Fabaceae; genus Vicia; species Vicia faba. The sequence goes on along the minus strand of OX451739.1, from coordinate 1,252,060,271 downwards.
GAACCAAAAATCTCAAACCAACAATCTCAACAACTTCAGCAATTGACAAAGTGATGTCTGACATTGATCAACACACCTCTGATCACTCCTCCAATAATCCAAACTCTGAACCACAAATTGTCCACTCTCCACAACCAGAACAACCTCTCTCACCCATTCCAGAAGAACCACATATCCCTGAACAACCAGAAATTCCAACAACTTCTCCACAACCAGCAATTCCTTCTCCCTCTCCTCAACCAGAAATTCATCCACCATCACCTCAACCTGAGTTTCATCATTCTGAAACTCCAACTCCTCCACCTTCTGAACCTCAATCACCTCAACCATCACCTCTGGAAATCCAGCTGCCATGTGGAACAACAGTCACAATGGCCCAGCTTCCATCCTCGCCAGAATCAACACCACCAAATATTCCCAAAACCCCAAACAGTCCAATCATAATTTCTGACTCCCCCACTCCATCTCCAAAACAAACAGCTCCCAAGCAAACCACCGAAAACCCCAGCAGGACCTTCATAGATTTAACAATCCTTGACCGTCTTGCTGATCTGAAAAATAAAATAGCCATTCCAAAACCAAAACAACCAGATGTTGGCTCTGGTATTATGAATTTTGAAACAGGTTTGCAGCAGTGGATTGCTTCTCTGAAGCAAGTCTGTCCTAGAATGATTGACCCAGCTGCCTCTGACCAGCTCTGGTCACAATTCAGAATTTGGGTACGTGCTGAAGCCCTCAAGTTGCAGGATATCAACTATGAGCAGGCACAACAGAACTTCAGCAAGCTGCTGAAGGAAGTTGAAAGTCAGCTGCCACAGGAAGACGTGCTCCCTCTGGATAGTGAGCCATGGTCTGAGAAACAACCAGCTTCAAAGGTGCAACCAGAAGAAGACAAGACTATTCAAGCTGAAGCAAGTCAAGCAGAAGATGTTGCAGAAAGCTCTCAGAAGCTCCCTGCTTCTGATGTTTCTCAAGCTGCCTTGGACAGGCAGACTCTGGAAGAGCTGAAGCTGAATGACATGCGTCTGCAGCAAAGGATGGATGAAAATGACTAGAAGATGAAAGAAAGGATGGATGTGCAGGATAGCAAGATAGACACAGTTGTCAGCATGGTGCACAAGCAGAATGAGACTGCTGATCAGATCAAAGCCATACTGGAGAACCTGTTCACACGCCTTCCTCCCCAACCTTAGTTTTTCATTCATGTCATTTTCATGTTTTCTTTGATTATCTGTTGTACTGTTTTGTTTGATTCTGAACTTTTTAATATGACAAGTTTTTCTGCTCTAAATGTTTTAGCACATCACTTACACTTTTTGATTGCTGACAAAAAGGGGGAGAACAAGAATGATATTTTAAATAATAACGAATTACTAAGACAGAAAATCTCAAACATTCTAACTCTGACATACTTGAATATGTTTTCTGTTTTTGCTTAAGTCTACAGGTACAAGAATGCTCCATGATATTCTGAAGACTAAAGCTCTGATACTCTGACCCAAAGCAAAGCTCTGATACGCTGATCTGAAGCTCTGCTCTGATATGCTGATCTAAAGCTTCTGATAGTCAAAACTCTGAGATTCTGATGTTCAAAGAAAGGCAATAAAAATATGATCCTGAAGAACTCTTGGAATTAAAAAGGGAAGTAATAAATTCAGGGGGAGTATCTCTCAACTCTTATATCTCCTTATCCCTTGTCTTTGATAACCTCTTACTCTGATACATCTTATCATTTAGTTATCTCTGACACTTTTTCACGTTATTTTCATTTAAAAATATCTAGTTTTTGTCATCATCAAAAAGGGGGAGATTGTTAGAACAAAGTTTGAATCTACTACCCTATGTTTAAGTTTTGATGATAAAAAAATGAAAGGATATATTAATTATGTGATTCATGTATGAACTACTTGCTACATAAAATATTACTTTCTGATTTGCAGAAACTCTGATAGGTATCAGCAAGAGCACACTTAATCAGCATCAGAATATTGGTCTTTAACACCAGCATCAGAAGATGCTATATCAGAATACCAGAATCAGAAGAATAACTCACGTGTATGCTGAAGCTTGATGAACAGAACTGCGCTCAACACTCTGATAAAGATAACAACAGTTCATCAGCACTTAAGCAGAGTCAGAATGAGGCCAAGCCAGAACATGCTTTAAGTAGCAACGGTACTGTGCATTAAAAGCGTATTATTACCAACGGCATCATTCCAGACAAGATCTGCTCAATAAGGAAACTTTGTTATTAGCATTAAATCAAGATTATTGCTCCAACGTTCAACAATCTCAGTGCTATATAAACAAGACTATGAAGATTGAATTGGCTAATGCTCTCCAACATATTACACGCCTAAAAGCTAATCATAATCTTCCTTCTCTCAGTTTGCTAAATTCTACATATCTCCTTACTCAATCATTGTTTAGCAATCTAGTTTCATAAGCTTAAGTTGTGTAACATCACAGTTGTGATACAGTTTTGTAGAAAACATTCACACACCTAGTTTTATCTCCTTTGTAAGAAAGTGTTTCCTTGACAAACCGGGTTGTGGTTTGCATCAAGAAGGCTTTAGCAGTTGTTAAAGCAGATTGTAATATTCAGTTGAATATAGTGGATTAAGACTTCGTTGGAGAGAGGCGAAATCATCTTGACGGGTGGACTGGAGTAGTTTGAGATCAAACGAACCAGGATAAAAATATCTTGTTCATTGCATTAAGTTTCAGTTTTACAATTCAACCCCCCCTTCTTGTGTTTTTCACTTCTTCAAGTGTGTCTCTATGGGGAGCTCCAGTGTTGCTAGTAAAGAAGAAAGATGGAAGTAGGAAGCTTTATGTTGATTATAGGAAGTTGAATAAAGTGACGATTAAGAACAAGTATCTTCTTCCAAGAATAGATGACTTGATGGATCAATTGGTGGATGCTCGTGTGTTTAGTAAGATTGATTTGTGGTCGGGATATCATCAGATTAAAGTGAAGGATGAAGATATTCAAAAGACGACTTTCAGAACGAGTTATGGACACTATCAGTATTCAGTGATGCCTTTCGGTGTTATCAACGCGCCGGGAGTATTCATGGAATACATGAATCGCATCTTTCATACTTATTTGGATCGATTTGTAGTGGTGTTCATTGATGATATTTTGATTTACTCTAAGTCAGAAGGAGAGCATGCAGAATACTTGAAAATAGTATTGCAAGTCTTGAAAGAGGAGAAGTTGTATGCAAAGCTGTCTAAGTGTGAATTTTGGTTAAAGGAGGTTAGTTTTCTTGGTCATGTGATCTCAGGTAGTGGCATTATTGTAGACCCATCAAAAGTAGATGTTGTGTTACAATGGGAAACTCCAAAGTCATCTACCGAGATTAGAAGCTTTTTGGGATTAGCTGGTTATTATAGGAGGTTTATCGAAGGTTTTTCTAAGTTGGCACTTCCGTTGACTAAGTTGACTTGTAAAGGTAGAGCTTTTGTGTGGGACATTCAATGTGAAGAAAGTTTTACAGAATTGAAGAAGAGGTTGACGTCGGCTCCAATTTTGATGTTACCTAATCCAGGAGAGCCATTTGTGGTATATTGTGATGCTTTTAAGATGGGTTTAGGAGGTGTGCTTATGCAGAATGATAAGGTAGTTGCTTATGCGTCAAGGCAGTTTAGGACTCATGAGAAAAAGTATCCTACGCATGATTTAGAACTTGCTGCAGTTGTTTTTATGTTGAAACTTTGGAGGCATTATATATATGGTTCTAGATTTGAAGTGTTTAATGACCATAAGAGCTTAAAGTATCTATTTGATTAGAAGGAATTGAATATGAGACAACGAAGATGGTTGGAGTTGTTAAAGGATTATGATTTCAGTTTGAATTATGATCTAGGAAAAGCGAATTTGGTAGCTGATGCATTAAGTCGAAAGACTTTACAAATGTCAACAATGATGGTTAAAGAGTTAGAATTAATTTAACAGTTCAGAGATATGAGCTTAGTTTGCGAAGTGACACCGCTGAGTGTTGTGTTGGGAATGTTGAAGATTAATAATGAATTTCTGGATAGTATCAGAGAAGCTCAGGAGTTAGATGTGAAACTGGTAGATTCGATGGTTGGGATCGATCAGTCTGAGAATAGTGATTTTGAGTTAGATGTGCAAGGTGTGTTGAGATTTTGTAATCGGATTTGTATTCTTGATGATGCAAAGATGAAGAAAGTGATTCTTGAAGAGAGCCATAGAAGTAAGTTGAGTATTCATCCAGGAGCTACAAAGATGTATCAGGATTTGAAGAATTTGTTTTGGTGGCTTGGGATGAAGAGTGATGTGGCTCGGTTTGTGTACACATGTTTGACTTGTCAGAAGTCAAAAGTTGAACATCAGAAGCCTGCAGGGTTGATGCAACCGTTAGAAGTTCCAGAATGGAAATGTGATATCATTTTGATGGATTTTGTGACGGGGTTACCTAATAATGTAAGAGGACATGATTCGATTAGGGTCATTGTTGATAGGCTTACGAAGTCAGCTCATTTTATTCCTATTAACATCAATTTTCCAGTGTCGAAGTTGGGAGAGATTTACACTAGTGTAATTGTGAAGCTGCATTGTGTTCCTTTGTGCATTATGTTGGATAGAGATCTGAGGTCTACTTCTGATTTTTGGAAGAGTTTGCAAGAAGTGTTGGGTTCTAAGTTGAGGTTGAGTTTGGTGTATCATCCTCATACAGATGGTCAGATAGAAAGGACTATTCAATCGCTGGAGGATTTGTTGAGAGCATGTGTTCTTGAGCAGGGAGGTTTGTGGGATACTTATCTTCCGTTGATAGAGTTCACTTATAATAACAGTTATCATTCTATTATTGGGATGGCACCTTTGGAAGCGTTGTTGTTCGGAGATGTAGAACTCCTTTATGTTGGCATGAATCTGGAGAAAGTGTAGTGCTTGGACCTGAACTTGTTCGTGAGACTACTGAGAAGGTGAAGATGATTCGGGAAAATATGAAAGCTTCCCAAATTATATATATAAGAGTTATCATGATAAGCGAAGGAAGGATTTGGAATTTCAAGCTGGTGACCATGTGTTTTTGAGAGTTACACCTATAACTGGTGTTAGGCGAGCATTGAAATCTAAGAAGCTCACTTCTCGTTTTATTGGTCCATATCAGATTTAGGAAATAGTTGGGAATGTTGCTTATAGAGTGGCGTTACCGCCTAATCTTTAGAATTTGTATGATGTCTTTCATGTGTCACAGCTCCGGAAGTATATTTCTGATTCATCTCATGTGATTCATATGGATGATGTACAAGTATGAGATAATCTTACTGTTGAGATGATGCCTGTACGAATCATGGATCACGAAATGAAGACTCTGAGGGGCAAAGAGATTGCTTTGGTGAAATTAGTTTGGCTAGGAGCTTCTGGAGAAAGCATGACTTGGGAGTTGGAAAGCAAGATGCGGGACTCCTATCCTGAGTTGTTTGAATGAGGTAAATTTTCGAGGACGAAAATATTCTAAGTGGGGGAGAGTTGTAACGCCCGTAATTTAATTTAATTATTTATTTAATTAAATTATTTTTGATTATTTGTTGAAGTTGTGAGATGTTGAGAATTATTGATATAAATTGTTGGATTATTATTAATTAATTAATTAGTGATTAATAATAATTATAATGTGGAATTAAAGGGAATATATGAAATAATGTTGGACTTATGTTATTGGTTAGAAGTAGTAAAGTGGGGGTGTAAGTTAGGCCCAAGAGGATTGATATATAAGGAGAAGCTAACATAAGGATTTGTTTTAGTTGGAGAATAATGGTTTATGTACGTTGACTGGAAGAGTTGCACGCACAAGGAGCAAGCTGCCCGGTGTTGAGCTGAGTGAATCAAGGATTACGGCTGAAGCTTTAGTTGAGCAACCTTCAATCCAGGTAAGGGTGGGGGTTCTGACCTTATAATTGGATTTATGATGCGTATTATGTGGGAATTGGTCGTAATTGTGATTGTTGCTCGTGATGTTGCTGAACCTGTTAAGGGAAGATGCCTGTTCCGTTATGTTGTAGATGTTTTGTGTTGTCTGCATGACTGCCGGATATAGTAGATGAGCAGGTTAGTGTAGATTGTTGTCTGTTGTTGTTTTCGTTAGGTTGTTGTGGTTGTTATGATGGTGTGGTCGTTACGATGTTGTAGTGGTTCGAGCAGTTGGCAGGAAGTTAGGAATTATTGTTATAGTCGGTCTTGTATAATGAATGAATATGTCGATAGGAATCTAGTTGCCTGTTACTGTGTTACTCCGAGCGTTTGGCCGGAAGTTATGAATTATAGTGGTGTGGTCTTTAAGATGTTATATCGTGACTGTGTTGTTGGCCGGATTAGAGGTCGGGAAGGATACTGAAGTGGTAGGTACCGAGCGGAGTTTTAGGTTGTGAGGCATGTCGGAGAATGATGCGTTGGATTTTTCGAGAAAAATTAGGTTGCAGGACGTGTCGAGGAGCATAGGTTGGTCATCACCTTGTTTCCCCTGTGCGTGTTGAGGAGTATGGATTATTCGTTAGGTTGTCCTACTTGTTATACATGTCGAGGGGCACGTAGTTCCCTATCACTTTTGCCCGTACATGCTACATTTTAGTCGTTAACCGTGTTGTGTGAATTATGTTAAGTTGTTGTTTAATTATGTTAATGATTTAATCATTGATTGATGTGATAGGCTTATGGACAATGTTGATTTATGTTGAGTTGTTGTGATGTTGTGATTGCTGTTTTAAATTCTCGTTGATAATGCAAAGTTGCAGGGAATTTACATGATGACGAATTACCTCTATTTACTGGTAATAATGGTGATGTGGGCTTATGCCTTGCGATGGATGATGATTTTTGTGAGTATGTGATAGTGCATTCATTGAGTCACATACATTTGGATACTCTGTGATGGCCTGGATTGGAAAACTGCGAAGTAGGCTTATGCCTTGTCGATGCCTCTATTAAATGGAAATTATTAAGATGGGAGTTCTGCCCCATTTTTAAGATGGGATTTCTGCTCCAATGGTACCATATGCATTCGTATAGTATTAAGTCACATTCCAAGTAGTATGGTTGAGTTGTTGTGTTGATGAATTAATTGTTGTATTTTGTTGATCGCGTGTTGTGATTATTGTTGTTTATAAGTCGTGAAGTGGTGATTTTGCATGAAATGATTCTAATATAATACTTATCATATGTTCTATTATAGTGTTCGATATCTCACCCCTTCTGTTTGAATGTTACCCTTATGTTGGTAACGTGCAGGTAATCTAGAATGAATGTGGTTGGCCTTCAGTAGTTCGAGTCGGTGTCATTGCTCTGATACGTAACACTCGAGGGGATGAACGCTTGTTGCTTTAGTATTTTCAGTTGTTGAACTTTGAGTTGATTGTTGTTAAGTACTTGTTATTCAAAATTTTCTTTCATGTTGGATAAAGATGTTATTATGATTCTGCTGCGTAGTTTTTCAAGTTGTTGATTTAAAAGATTAATTTATTTTGATGTTGGTTCATCTGAAGTTTTAAAGTGTTATGTATCCATGTCGAATGCAATGGTTTTTAAGTTGAATTTGTGGCATCCTATTCAGTTGTATAATTTATATAACTCTGATTTACATTTATATTGTCTGGTAGAATTGGGGTGTTACTGATACCTTTGACACTACTCGTCATGTACGAAGGGAAAGCTTGCGATTGAATGCACCATTAAATTAACTGAGAAACTACCTTGTGTTATGATTAAGGGTTTCAATTTGCGTGAAAAAGAAAACTCCTACTTCTTAGGATCAAAGGGTCTGACTAGGGATTATCTTCCTTATAACTCTATTGTTTAGGATTTGAAACAACGCTTGTGCATCTTCAGCAAGGTCTGTTCAAAAGTATATTATAGAGATTTTGGTATCTTTTTCGTCATACTCCCTCTAAAGGCTTATAGCTTTCAATCGAGAGTTGAATATCACAAAAAGGAAGTAAAAGCATAGTTTCAGTATAGTGACAACAAATGGATTAATTCAAGAAAAACATATGCAATGCATTAATTGAATAACAAAGTTTTACATGAAATAAGTGTTCGAACAATCAAAAGAAAATTACAACTTGAAAATTCTAATGAACAAAAAAGCCTCGTTGTCTGAACTTGTCACTTCAGATGGTGTGCCTTTGAGGGATGATAGAAGAATTTAGTTTGACCATCTTGTGTAAACTCTAGCACCCCTTTATTGATCAAGTCCTGAATCTTATTTTTCAATGCCCAATGGCTATTTGTATCATGTCCAGGACTATTGGAATGGTATGCACACATTGCATCAGGATGATAGCTAGGAGCGGAGGTATTGGGATTTGGAGGAGGATCCCTCAACGTAATCAACTCCATCTTCAACATGTGTTGCAATACTTGAGCCAAGTACATGTTGATTTTGGTGAATTGCCTTGTGGGCGTGTTTTGCTTATGATGATTGCCTTGTCGTTGTTGCTGCATCGCCGCTGGATTAGAGATACGCACTACCCCCACAGATTGGTTGAGATTACTCTTATTGAGGCCCTACTAGTCGTACACAGTATTGGACTCCTTATTTCCATGGTATGGTCTCTTCTGAGTACTTGAAGATGCAGTCCCTTGAATTTCACTGCTCCTGAGTTTATTTTCGACATGCTCCCACATGAACATGTCACCCAATTCCCTATCTGCCAAGAGAGGTTGATCATTGATTAGGCCCTAAATTCTAGCAGGTTTCCCCAGACGGTCGTATCTGTCCTGATGAAGCTTACTGATGAGAATCCTCAACTCTTCTTGTCCCCGAGCTAAATTTTAGATAAGATCCATCTGACTATTCATATGGATTCTCATCCTTTCCATCTCAGCTTGCAGTTGTTCCAACTGGTCATCCTTGTTGTCGTCAGGATTTTTCTTGATCAAGTTCCCAGCGAGGAGTGCTTTCAATTCTTCTTGCCCCTTGGATAAATTTAGGAACATTACCTTGAACTGAGCATCTTGAGTTTGGAGATCTTTATTGTTCTGTTTGAGAGCCATTTTCCTTGCTGAAATAAACAGCAAGAAAATGAGAAACCTGTACTAGAAGACCTATTATGTAATGACATGCATGCAATGTATGCAATGTTTTCAAGGATCTCATGGGGTAAACACAAGAAGTTGTTAGAATCTGACTGCATCTTTGATTGAAGAACTGTGTATCGTTGAAGGTCCTTCTACGAGAATCAAGCTCACCATGCCAAGTGGGTCATAGCCTCTGACTCAAGTTGTTGTGTTTTGGTCCTTTGACAGCATTGGCTAGAGGAAAATAAATCCCCTTGCCCCTTGCTAGACGTCTAGTTCATCATAACCTGCATCACAGGCCCTTGAGATCCTTGAAATTGTTAAGGAAATGCTATGGTATGATGCTATGATGTGTATGTTATGCATCAAGCAAAAATGTAGGGTGATGAAGACAAGTATGTCTTTCAGGAAACCCAAGTTATTAGATAATAACTACAAACAAGTCCTGCAAGGAGTACAAACAAAGCCCTGCAATGAGTTCAAGTTGTTAGATAATGAAAGCAAACAAGTTACACAAATATCCTTAGGTTCAGCTTGCATGGGGATTTATAGGTGAGTACCTTCTTGAAGTTTTAGTTAGTTCAACTTGTCTTAGAAACATAATCGGGTTCTAGGGAATCTCAATATCACTGATCTTTCTTCACCGGGCATTGTTTAAGCGCGAGCCTCTTTTTTGGCAACTGAAATATCCTAAAAGTCTGATCTCAATGAGCGTAGTATCGAGTATCAACCAACTTCGGACTGCACCAAAGTCGGCTATCCCACTACTTCCTAATGGCCAAGTTTGTTCAATTAAAGGTTCTAAGGTTAGTTGATGCTTCGTGACACCACACAATGGCCCCGTATTCTCCTTGACTACTCAAGGGCTACCGGTACCAACAAATGTGTCACATAAATGTAGCTATCGTTTTAACCGTATCGGTATACCCTGCACAGTCCCCACGATCTATTGCTACTTACCTAAAAGGTGCCCCATATCCGGGTGTAGGATCTTTACAAGTAAACCCAAACAAACCCTTAGAGTAAAGCAAGCAAAGCATACAAGGAAAGCAACTAAAAATAAAATAAACTTTAAGGTAAGCCCATTTTTTTAAAAAATTCCCCAGCAGAGTCGTCGGTTCTATGATACGGTGGCAGAACCGACTGTTATACTGGTTTTGCATTTGTATTCGCAAATGTTGAGGTAAGCAAGAGTCGCCACCTACTTTTTTTTGTCCAACAAAGGAAAGGTTGAAAAGAACAGAAAAAGACCTTTCGAGAGTTTTCTGAGTAAGCGGGTAGATTATGGAAAGGGAAGGTGTTAGCACCCTTTCCATCTGTAGTTTTCTACGGGCTCTTAGATGCTAGATCATTTAAAAATACCTTGTGATTTGTGTGTTTTTGAAAAAGTATTTTTGAAATGCCAATAGTCAGGAAGTTTGCTTTATGATAACTCTTGTATAAGTCCTCAAGAGTGTTGATAAAGTGTTTTGAAAATGTTTTTGCAAGTGTTTTTGTGTGTGTGTAAAAATTTTTTTTTTTAGCAAGCATCTAATCAGCTATCTAATTTACTCGAAAGGATTGTTCTTTTTCTCTTTTCCTTTAGACAGTGTTATCCTACTATTAGTGAGTAGGTAGCCCTAGTTGTTGGATGTATGAGGGACATTCGAAGGGACGTTTATAGTCACAAAGGCAACTGGGTAAGAAATTTTAGTAACTACCATAGGGTTTTAAGATCATTTTTTACTGAGGCAACATTGAGAGGGTCATCGAGGGACTTATGATCTTTTAAACCGGAGGGTAACCACTAAAATCTCTCACATTTCGAGAGTTGTGATTGTTTTCCGAAGCAACCAAAATGGGGATACCCTAGAGGTGCGCATGTGAAATTGTATTGTGCTTCAGTTATTTATCTTGATGTTAGGTTTGCTAATATTTTGTTCTTAATTTATTTCCATGCAATCCTATTACCATACATCTAAACAGTTAATATATGTACAGGAAATATAAAGTGCGGAAATTAAATCCTACGCTATTACATGGCTTTTGGGAGGGGATTAATTACATATCCAAAATTTGGGGGAGAAATAAAGAAAGTAGTAACAGAGTCTTAGTTAATTCTATTACATCCCATAAGCAGTTACATTAATGATAAAAATAACAATGCTAAAATAATAAACGCGCGCGAATTGAAAGGACGTCTAAATCCTAAAAAATAAAATCTTTTTTTTTGTTTTTTTTGTTTTATGAAAAGAATTGAACTCGAATAAATCATAAGTCTATTGATTTTAAAATTAAGAAGATGGTTTAAATAATTATTAATTAATTTACAGAATTAATTTAATTAAGAAAAAAAACTAACCTAATGTTTAATGAGCTTTTATTATTTTTGCTGATTAAATAAAAAGACAAAAGAAATAAGCAATAAAAACAAAACAAAAACGTAAATGGGCATGGACAGCAAATAGAAACAGGGGGTAAGTTTAAAAACGCAGGCCTAGATCAGGAAAGAGGCCCAGGTTGCCTTCTGATCCAATAAGGTAAATTTCCTTTCGATCCAAGGAGGGGCGGCTCTTCGATCCAACGAGAGAGGTGGCTTTTCGATCCAACGAGAGAGATTGTTGATTAGTGTATGATAGATTACCTGTGGAGGATACTAGATCTGCAAGAAAATAAATAGAAAAATCATTGCAAGAGGAAGGGATCGAACCCCTGCCTCTGCACACATGTAACACCTTAACCTTCTCGCCTATAATTCGAATCCCCTGATCTCAGGTCTGAGCTTATTTTGTCTTGAAACAACCTAAACCCAGAGATTCGAAGGAAATCTCATATCGTGCCCTAGCAATGGCACGATCTCATTCATGTTAGACATGTACTATCAATAGCGCTGAACATGAATCAAACGGTTAAAAGTATTAATATGCCATGAAAATGCATTTTTTTGTTTTTTTGCAAACCCTTACCAATCGAAGATGTGTGGATCTGTGGCTTTGGGCGTGGAATTGCTTGCTTAGGGGCCTGAAAGCCTTCCTGGGAATCTCAAGAGGGGGATAGGATGTTTGGTTTTGAGTGAGGAGGCCTACAAAATGTGCTTCCATTTTGACAGCTTTGATGTATTTCTTTGTGTTCTTGATAGGTAATCTCCTGTGTGTAGGCCAAATGTTTTTTCTTTCCCTTTGCTTGCGCTTTAGCTCTGTATTTATAGGGGTTCCGTGGTGAACGAAAGTGGAAAGAATCAGCCATTAACCATGGCTTTGAAGGCGGAATCGAAAGTCTTAAAAGGTTGCCTTTTTTGATAACTTTCTACCATTTTGGGTTTTGAATGAACTTGGACAGGTTTCCTATCTTGACTCTTTCGAATGCTCTCAAACCTTGTTCTTAGATTGGCTCTGAGTTCCCATTTGAATGGCTTAAGGCCTCATCATTGTGGCTTCTTTGTTTGAGCCATTATCTGCCTTAGTTACTTGATCTGAAAATATCCAACTAGCCCAATCGAATTCTGCTCTTGTTCCTTTCAATCTCATTTCCTTCAATTCGAACACCTCTTCCTCTTGACCTTTCGAAGCTTTGCTTTATCATTTCCTTCGAATGTAGTTGTATAGGTGGCTCTTTGATTCCAACTCCTACCATTTTGCTTGTCTACAAAAAACAACTTTGCGGCGCATTAGTCCACCTTCGATTGGTGAATACAGCTTGTATGCACCAATCGAAGGGTAACCTAAGAGCATCAGATCTTCTTGATAACACACAAATATATGATATTTTTAGATTGATTTACATAAATTATTTCCCTTATTTTATTTTAAGTTGTATTATTTTATAGGTATTACGCAGGTATTCAGCTATTTTGCAGATAAATGTTAAGTTAAAGACTTTAGAATAAACGAAGAAAAAAGGGTGCAAAGATAGCAAAAGGGCCAAAGAAAAATAGAAGAAACTAGCTTAAGTTCGTCACAAGGCGTGTGAGCACATGGCCCACTATAGAAAAGACCTTGACGATTGTCAAGGCATGCTGCCGGTCGTCACGGGCATAATGGACCAAGTGACCATCGTCACTTGGACTTGACGAACGTCACAAGCCCACCTTTTTTCTTCTTTGACCACGTACTGCCAAATCCAACGGAAGAAAACCAATTCAAACGCAAATCCAACGGCCATCCTATTTCTCCGATCCACTCAGTCAATGCATGGAAACGTAACTGACTCAGTAGTCCTATTATTTCTCAAAGGAACACAAAGTGTTCCTACATTTTCGAAAACCAACGTATCGCACAGAGGGCTATAAATAGGACCCTGGACTCAACGAACAAGTGGGACTTTTGATATATTTTGAGAATTCATTTTCCTAAAGCAATTTTATTTAAGCATTATTCTTTTTCCTGTAATTTTATATTTCCTATAGCATTTATTTTTCTGTACGATTGTCTCTATTCCCGATCGAAGCAAAGCCTACAGCTTGTGGAGGAGTGCTTCTAGTCAAGAATTAGAAGTGGTTGTACCCGTATCTATAATTATTATCAAGTTTACTTTTATGAATTGTTATTACTTTTAATTAATATAATCATGTATATTTTGTTTTATCTCTGGAATTGTTCTGTGATTTGGTCTGATATTATGCTAGGCTAGAATATGTATACCGGTATGTAAGGTCACATAACCAAGGGATCGAGTGACTCAGTTGAGGTAATTTTTACTACAAAACCTTTTTCTGGTCTAAGTTACTATTTTTAATCGGTAAATTATTTTGTTACGAAAGTAAAGAATGGATAGAGGTTAGGGTCAACAAAGCGGAAGTTTGAGATCTTTCAACGGGAAAGTAGTAATTAGGAATTGGCTTAAAATACAGCGGAAGCGCTTTAAAGTTAATTAAGATTCTATTCCGTTTTCAAAAAGTGTTTTTAACTCCTGCTGGATGGCGGAAGCGTACGCTAGGACTTAACTGCATAGCCTAGATTAAAAAAATGACAGTGTGAGACGAGGGCTTTTAAACTAAATAGATTTTACTGAAAGTTGTTTTGAAAATACAAAGACGCCCAACTAGTTGCTAGTTCCCGAGGTTCGACTATTACATACGGGTAGTTCCGCTTACTAATAATTAAAATTAAACTTAATGTAGTATTTAGTTTCCCTATAACCCAATCAAATGTTCATTAGCTTTAGATTTGCAAAGTAACAATAGAAGACGATAGTTCGATTCATCAGTCTCTGTGGTTCGATATCTTTTAAAACTATACGATAAGACTGTGCACTTGCAGTCCAAATCATTAGATACCTCAGTGCAATCCGATCAAGTTTTTGGCGCCGTTGCTGGGGACTGATTTAAGTCGATATCGCTACTCCTTTGTTACGCAGTAGAGACTAGATCAAAACCTCTCTATTTCTTTTCTTTTTCTTTTCTAATTTATATGCCAAACACTCGTTCGCAAGGCGAGCCGTTACATATAAATCAATGATATCGAGCGGTATCTCAGACTTAGACGCCGCATTCAAGAGTATCATCTCTTGCATAATACTCCACCTCGTGAATCACTCGAATCTCCTGTTCCTCAACCAACCGAAGAAATGGTCGCACAACCTGCTCCACGCCCGCTCAAATCCTATGTTATTCCCTCTCAAGATGAACCTCATAATAGCATTGTTACTCCTCTAATTGAGGCTAACAACTTTGAACAGAAACCTTCTTTGTTGTCTGCTGTACAACAGAACCAGTTTTCTGGTGGGTCAATGGAAGACCCCAATCTTCATTTATCAATATTTCTACAATATGCATATATGATTAAGAACAATGGAGTCAGTCAATAGGCAATAAGACTTCGTCTTTTCCCTTTTTCCCTAAGAGACAGAGCCCAAGCTTGGCTCCAATATCTACCCGCAAACTCTGATACCACATGGGATGAGCTGAAGAAAGTTTTTCTTGCAAGGTATTTCCCGCCAAGCAAAACAGCTATGCTAAGATCTCAAATAAGTGATTTTAGACAAAAGGACAACGAGTCCCTTTTCGATGCTTGGGAACGATACAAGGATCTCATGAGACTATGCACACATCATGGCTTGGAAGAATGGTTAATTATCTATACCTTCTATAATGGTCTCCTTTACAATACAAGATTAACGATAGACGCTGCCGCAGGAGGTGCACTTATGGATAAATCCTACACCGCTGCTTATGCTCTCATAGAAAGTATGGCCCAAAACCACTATTAGTGGGGAAGTGAAAGAGGACAAGTAGACAAAGGTACCATAGAGAAAACACCGACGAAAGGAGGCATGTACGAGATAAGCGATCTAGACAGCATCCATGCTAAGGTAGACGCCCTCACCCTTAAGATATATAACTTGACCGCAATACCTCCAGCCACCGTGGCTGCTATAACTCCAAATTGCGAGATATGCGGAGTGCCTAGACATGCAGTTACCGAATGTAAGATCTTGGTAGGAACTCCAACCGACCAAGTAGGTTATGCTCAAGGAAACCCTTACTCGAACACATACAACCCTGGATGGAAGAATCATCCAAATTTCTCGTATAAAAACCCCAATGCATTGTATGCTCCAAACCAAACACCTGTTGTGCCACCTGGATATCAGAAACCTCCTGCAAATGCTCCTAATGTGCCTAGAAAATCAAACTTAGAATTGATGATGGAAAACTTCATAGCTACCCAAGCGCAAACAAACAAAGACGTCCAAAATCAAAAAATACACACTAACGAGCAGATAAAACAATTAGCGAACAAAATAGATGCTTTGGCCACCCACAATAAAATGTTAGAGACCCAGATCTCTCAAGTGGTTCAACAACAAGCACCTACAGTTGCACCGACTGATACATTTCCTGGTCAACCACAACCTAACCCGAAAGGGCATGCTCATGCCATCATATTAAGAAGTGGAACTGAGTTAAACGGACCGACCCAAGACTTTCAAATCCAGGTATGTACCAAAGATCCGAAAAACCAGCTGAGAAGGAGAATCAACCTGAGAAGGAGGAGGAGGATAAAGAAGATAAAGGAGGAGAGGCCGAAGAAAAAGAAAAACCTTATGTGCCTCCACTGCCTTATAAACCCCAAATCCCATTTCCTGGAAGACTAGCTAAACCTAAGAACGTAGGGCAATTTAAAAAATTTGTTGAACTTTTGAAACAACTTAATATAAAAATTCCTTTCACAGAAGCCATAGCTCAAATGCCCTCATATGCCAAATTCCTCAAGGAAATATTATCTAACAAGAAAAAGCTAGAAGATAATGGAACAGTCACACTTACTGCCGAGTGTAGCGCGATTATCCAAAACAAGATGCCTCATAAGCTGAAAGATCCTGGAAGCTTCTCTATACCCTATCATATAGGAAAGTTTGTCATAGACAAAGCCCTATGTGATTTAGGAGCTAGTATTAGCGTTATGCCTTTGTCCATATGCAACAGACTTGAAATGGGAGAACTAAGACCAACAAGGATGTTCGTTCAATTGGAAGACCGCTCTGTTAAATACCCAGTAGGAATCTTAGAAAACGTTCCCATACGAATAGGTCAGTTCTACATCCCTACAGATTTCATAATCATGGACATTAGAGAAGACGAAAGTACACCTATCATTTTAGGAAGACCGTTCTTAGTTATCGCTGGAGCCATCATAGATGTAAAAAAGGGCAAACTAACTTTTGAAGTGGGTGAAGAGAAATTCGAATTTATTCTGACACAATTCCTACAAGTTCCTGCCATAGACGACACATGTTATCTGGTAGACATCATGGACGAACGTTTGAGGGAAATTGAGTGGGAACCGATACCTTGTTCTAAAACCATGAAGATTCCCACACCTCTTATATTTGAAGATAACGAATGGTGTCCTGAATACCGAGATGACAATCTAAGCGAATGCTTAGCTCTTACACCTGACCACATGCCTTGTCCAAGAAAACCAGCCTTGGATCTTAAGCCATTACCTAAGACCCTTAGATATGAATTCCTCGACACCGAGCTTAAACAACCTGTAATTGTCAATGCAGACTTAGGATAATAAGAAACAGACAAATTATTACAAGTCTTAAGAAAATACCCATCTGCCTTAGGATATAAAATTACGAATCTCAAAGGAATAAGTCCTTCCATTTGTATGCATCGTATTATGTTGGAAAACGACTACAAATATTCTAGAGAATATCAACAAAGAATTAACCCAATATGGAGTACCGTAGTTAAAGACGAAGTAAAAAAACTTCTGAACGCAGGAATCATATACCCAATATCTGATAGTCAACGGGTAAGCCTAGTGCACTGTGTAACAAAGAAAGGAGGTATAACAGTCACGACAAACAAAGCAGGCGAAGCTGTAGCAAAACAAACTGTAAGCGGATCTAGAATGTGCATTGACTATAGGAAGCTAAACAAAGCCACTCGTAAAGACCATTTTCCTCTATCGTTCATCGATCAAATGCTTGAGCGATTGGCTAAGCACTCTCATTACTGTTATCTAGACGGTTACTCGGGATTTTTCCAAATTCCTATTCACCCTGATGACCAAGAGAAAACAACATTCACATGTCCTTTTGGAACTTTCGCCTACAGACGAATGCCGTTTGGATTATGTAACGCTCCCGCCACATTTCAGAGATGCATGATGGCAATATTTGTTGATTTCATAGACAATATCATGGAGGTCTTTATGGACGACTTTTCTGTATGTGGAGAGAGTTTTGAAGATTGTCTAACAAATTTAGAGAAAGTTTTGGAGAGATGCGTAAAAGTGAACCTCGTTCTGAATTGGGAAAAATGCCACTTTATGGTCAAACAAGGAATTGTGCTAGGACACGTCGTGTCTGAGAGGGGGATTGAAGTCGATAAAGCAAAGATCGGAGTCATAGAAAACTTACAACCCCCTAAAACAGTAAGAGAAATACGTAGTTTCTTAGGACACGCCGGTTTCTACCGACGATTCATAAAAGATTTCTCGCAAATTTCCAAACCTCTAACTACCCTCCTTATGAAATAAATTGAATTCGATTTCGATGACAAATTCCTAAGGGCATTTAACCAATTAAAAACAGCTCTTATATCTGCACCAATCATGCAACCACCCGATTGGAGACTACCATTTGAAATCATGTGCGACTCAAGTGATTACGCCGTAGGTGCAGTCCTTAGACAAAGAAGAGATAAGAAGCTTCATGCGATATACTATGCAAGTAGAACCCTGGACCCTGCACAGATGAATTACGCAACCATGGAAAAGGAACTTTTAGCTGTAGTCTTTGTGTTGGACAAATTTCGCTCCTACCTCGTGGGCGCGAAAATAATCATTTATACAGACCATGCAGCTATTAGATACCTGTTAACCAAGCAAGATTCAAAACCAAGACTATTGAGATGGATTCTACTTCTACAAGAGTTCGATTTAGAGATTAAAGATAAGAAAGGTACCGGGAACATAGTAGCCTACCATTTATCTCGAATGGAGAGGCTGAAACCAGAGGAGGTGCCCATTAACAATGACTTCTCGTATGAACGTCTGTTAGCTCAGATGGACTTAGGAGGTGCCAACGTAGAAAACCCTTAATTAAATCCAAACCAATTACTTTTAGAACTTGACACACATGCCGTTAGCCATGATTTACAAGAAAGCCAAGACGCAATAGATAATGATATGAACGAAATTATGAACATTGTCCGAACAAATCAGACCTTACCATGGTATGCAGATATAGAAAATTAATTAGCCGCTAAAATCCTACCCCTTGATCTGACCTATCAACAAAAGAAAAAATTCTTTCACGATCTGAAACATTACTTTTGGGATGAACCTTTACTATTCAAGAGAAGTGTCGACGGTATTTTCTGAAGATGCATCCCAGAGAGCGAAATTGAAAACATTATTTCTCATTGTCATGATGCCCCTTATGGAGGCCATGCAAGCACATCTAAGACATGCGCTAAAATTCTGCAGTCTAGTTTCTATTGGCCAAATCTATGGAAAGATGTGCACATAGCCATTCTTAACTGCGATCGATGCTGACGCACTGGAAACATATCCAGACGTGATCAGATGCCTCTGACTGGCATTCTACAAGTAGAAGTCTTTGATGTGTGGGGAATAGACTTCATGGGACCATTTTCGTCATCATTCGGAAACAAATACATACTTGTGGCTGTAGATTACATTTCAAAATGGATCGAAGCAATAGCTTCTCCAACAAACGACACTCGAGTCGTGATTAAACTCTTCAAGAATATTATCTTCCCAAGATTTGGTGTACCCAAACAAGTCATAAGCGACGGTGGCTCACACTTCATATCCAAAATCTTCGATAAACTTCTAACCAAATATGGGGTGAAACACCGCGTAGCAACACCATACCACCCCCAAACAAGCGGGCAGGTGGAAGTCTCAAATCAAGAAATAAAACAAATATTAGAAAAAACTGTCGCCACATCAAGGAAGGACTGGTCGGCCAAGTTACCTGAAGCACTATGGGCTTATAGGACAGCATTCAAGACGCCAATCGGAACAACACCCTTTAAACTCGTCTATGGTAAGTCATGTCACATGCCAGTGGAAATAGAACACAAAGCTTATTGGGCAATTAAAACTCTAAACCTAAGCTACACCAAGGCAGGTGAGAAAAGGATCCTCGACATAAATGAACTGGAAGACCTAAGGTTAGACGCATATGAAAATGCGAGGATCTACAAAGAAAGGACGAAAAAGTGGCATGACAAATGAATCTCAAGGAAGGAGTTCAATGAAGGAGATGTAGTTCTCTTATTCAACTCCTGTTTAAAACTCTTTCCCGGGAAACTCCGTTCAAGATGGTCTGGACCCTTCGAAGTGACCAAAGTCTTTCCAAGTGGCGCCATCGATATCAAAGGAAAGCCCACAAACCCATTCATAGTAAATGGCCAACGTTTAAAACATTATCACAGCATTGAAAACAAAGACTACGCTGCGAGTTTAACGCTTATAGAGCTACCACCCAAAATAGGAGACTAATTCACGTCTGAAACTATGTCGAGCTAACGACATTAAGCAAGCGCTGTCTGGGAGGCAACCCACAATTTTTTCATTTATTATTTAAATTTTTTTTATTCTGATTATTATTTCGATTCCTAGATTATTATCATTACATATTTTGTTTGCTTTCTTTTTCTTTATTTACTAATTTTAGTACTGACTCACAGGAACTAACTAGCTAGACTAACTTATGGATACTATCACCTTCGCTACTGGGGCCCAGCAGAGGCGTTATAAGATACTAGCTCAGCACCAGATGAATTTGACGACTTATGTGCATGATCCCACGTTAACAGTTCTAGGTATTAGGGAGAGTGTTTATTTTTTGTTTAACCAGATAGGTTGGGAAGGATTCCTTGCCCATAAGTACCCCACCTATCGAAACCTTACCCTAGAGTTCCTGAGCTCACTCCATTATAAACCTACCCAAGGATTAGGGCGTAGTAGAGGACAAATGTCCTTCAGACTATTCGGCTTTACCCACCATTTCACCGTTCGTCGTCTTGCTGAGCTACTAGGATTTCCTAGTTCCATAGATGCTTACATGGAGACCCAGGAAGACGACTACCTTGATTTTGAGATAAACCATTTTTGGAGGGATATAACTGGCCAATACCCTGAGGACCCTGACCACCTGGATGTGACTGATATCCATAACCCAGCAATTAGGTATTTCCACCACATCTTAGCTTTTACCCTGTTTGGAAAACCTATAAACCGACACTCAGTTTCTAGGGATGAGTTATTTAGTATATATTGTGCTTTCCAGTCTAGACCCGTAGTTGGTGCATCATTTATGATCGCCAATATGTTTGACATAGCCCAGTGTACCCATGGACCTATCTGTGTCGGCGGGCTAGTCACCGTGATAGCTGAGGCATTATCCCTGAGATCATCATTAGCACGCCTTACGCCATATGGTAGATAATATACCATGGACATACCATTTTGTTTTAACATTACTCTCATAGGTAACCTCGACCCACCTCACTTTCAGCTTCTAGTACGAAATGATCATGTCTACTACTTCCTCTTGCCTAGCCCAGAGAACACGAGTGTCCATAACAAGAAAAACTGGTTGTATAACCTCGAGAAGACAGATGAGCATGACCCTGAGAGAGAGGAGAGTGACCCTTCCACACCTCCTGGTTACCATGAGTATACTCCACTAGACGACCCTATACCTCCCCATGTTACCGAAGTTGTCGACGTTCCTATGGTAGATCATGCACATACTATCGAGACACTGCATTCTGATGTTACTGCGCTCCGACCAGAGCTCACCGCTGTTAGAAACAACATCAGCACACATCTTCGTGACTTCTTTATTTCATGGATGTCGTCACTGAGCAGTTTGACCATATCTATCAGCATTTGCACTCTACTGCTCCACCTCTAGGAGGCCCACATGATCGCTAGTTTTGTTCTTGTGCCTCCCCAGTGATGACACTATTTGTTCTCAGTATGGGGGGTTACATTATTGTTTTGATGCTCATATTTTTCAGATATTTTGTTACAATCGGTTCTAAAATTTTTCGAATATTTACTTTATTCAATAGTATTTATTTATTTCATTTCGTATTTCATATTCCTATTTTCGTTTTTGGTTAATATCTATCTTTAGTTTTAAAAAATTCTTTTTCTATTCGATTATCATTCCTCCTATTATACTCGAAGCATCATATTGATACGCTTACACTAATTCCACAAAATATTGATTATAATACTAACACTCGATTGTATGCACTAAATATTATCGAATAGACGTATTATCTATATTTTTCTTTGTATCAATAATGACTCCTATCATATACCCTAAAGATTATGTGCCACTAACTATTCATATAAATATATATCCCATGTAACATCATTTAAACTATATGAATAAATAAATAAATAAAAATTTATTAAAAAAAATTTTGCTTTAACATTGCACGCAGTCAAACAGAGGTCGGACAATCCAGCACACGCCATTTGACCCTGACGAACGTCAGGAAGCATGTGACGAGTGTCAGAAGCTTGTCTCTTTGACCCTGACGAACATCAGGAAACACGTGACAACCGACAGTTCCTGTCTCCCACGATTCCTTCCCGTGACCGTTGAACCATTGAACGAAAATTTGTCTTAAAAACCCCCCATTACTCCATTCATCCATAACTTCTATAACCTCCCATATTCAAAATTTCTCATAAACCTCATTCATTTCCCACTCATAAAATCCATCTATTTAAACCCTTTTTCTATTCCTTAGTTTTCACCACTACCACCCACCTTCCTTCCATTTCTTCATCACCATTACATTTTCTTCTTTGTCAAAATCAAAATCATGGCCGCCCGAAGGAATCAACCCCGCGGAAGGAACCCACCAAACCAAGAAGAACCCGACATGCGCCATCTCGTGTTCTGACAAGGAGAAATAGGAAAACTTCAAAAAGAACGGTACATAAAATTCTATCATCAAGGTTTGACATCCACAAGATTTGTCGACAACAACTGCTTGCAAGATTTGGGGTTACGAAACAGTATGCAAGGCTTGCGCGACAAAGTCGGCCTGAGCTTTATAAGCATGTTGAACACACTAACCTACGAGGCTATAACGTTGGAATTCTTGAGTTCCTATGCCTACCAAACTCGCGACGATGCAGATGAACACCTAACTGGAGCCGCTCAATTTCGGATGCTCAACCAAGAATACACACTTAGCCATGAAAATTTGAGCAAAATGTTTCGTTTTCCCCGTGGAAATGATGTGCAATATCGTATTCCCCCAGAGATAGATTGGAATGGAAGTGAATAAGCACTATGGGAAAGAATAACCAGTGAACCCAATGTTATTCCTGAAGCACGCTACGCTCTCACATTTACAACCCAAATATTCGCTTCTTACACCGCATTATGGCCAACACGGTGTTTGGAAGGGCAAACAACAACAAAGTCAACACTAAGGAGTTGTATGCTCTTCACTGTGCCTTTTCACAAGATCTCCGTCTTAATCCCATTACATTAATGATGGCCCATATTCAAAACCTTGTCACGAGAGATGGGACTACGCCTTTTTGTATCGGAGGCATTGTCACTACCATCGAAGTTCACTTGAACTGGGGGGAAAGGATTCAACTCTTACCTCCACTGCCAGCAGTTTATATGGACATTGATAATTGTAGAGCTGACTGCCTGATCAAGGTAAGAGAAGCTGGAGGTTACTATCTAATGGTGAAGAATGCAAAAGTACATAGTGTCATCTTGCCGAATCACAATCGTACAAATTTGGGCAATCCTGATAATTGGCTTTACAACTTGAGCGCACCAGAACCCGGAGTAAATGAGCTAGGAAATCAAGGTGAGGCCAATAATGTTGTTGTTGGTGAAATTGAAGAAGAATTAGAGCAGCAAGAGCCCCAACCACAGCACGCCAACAATCCTGCCACCATCGATGCAATATATGCCGCAACAATGCAGCAGAACCAGTTGTCCACTCAATGCTACCAAAGCCTCGAGACGCGCCAAATTGAGATGTTGAATCTCATGCAACAAATTCAAAGAGAGCAAAGCGACTATGCTCACAGGCACGATCAAAGTATGCTGGAATTCACCGCAGAAATGGCGGAAGATATGCGAGCTTTAACACTCTGTATCGAAGACTTGCATAACGTTATTTCTCGTGGTAATGGAGTCGAATCTTCCATAAACGGTGAGCAAGCACGTAGAAGAGCAAGGACACGTGGCAGATTTCGAAGACAATAGGAGGAAGAATAATTGTCTAGTTTTCACTTCCCTTTTCCATCTTATGTCAATATATTGAGGATAATGTATGATTCAAGTATGGGGGAGGAAGTATTTCCCTTTCCTAGTAATTTTTATTTTCTTTGAAATTTCCCTTCTGTCATTTCTAATTTAATAAAAAAAATTGTTATCAAGTTATTTATTGAAGCATTTTGTGTTGTTTTTCCGATTCCCCTATCTTTTTGAGCCCTATCAAAAAATTTATGCATAACTTGACTCACTTGACAAGTACATAGGCTGCAAGATCTTTAATGGTTAGGAATTGTGGCAAGATTAAGTGAAATTACTACCGTCTAGACATTCTACAACCCCAGAGTATGATAGACTAGTTCAAGTACCTGTAATTCCAAAACCCTGAGTTTTAGTTTTTGTAGTAACCCTGAGTAGTTTATATTAGCAGTCAGCACCATCTTAAACACAAACTATGCAGGAAGTTGATGAATATAAGTGGATGATCTAATTTATTATTTCATAAAAATGTTACAAGCTTTAAAAAGATAGGTAACACACCAATTAAATTGGGCGATCCTTACCCGATCGTTTAATCCAAAGGATGTAAGCCTTACGAAGTAACATTAAAAATCCTTTGGTAGATGGTTCAGGAACGTCTGGTACTGAACTTGGTAGGGCAGATTACGGTCTGATCCCCCGCATCTTGCCATGGATAGGAAAAGGTTGCCACATTACTGTGCCAGAAACCTCTAAGTGCTAAAAAGGGATCATAACCACTAACCGGTTGTTCTGCTATGTGCATGCAAAGATAAAGGGCTTAATGTAATTGTGCTAGAATGAAAGGGACGAAACAAGACAAGTACTCGAAGTAGGATATGATAGCATCTGTAACTAGTTTACGTGAAATGGGACTATCTAGTGTCATTACCATAGTAATGGAGCATGAATCAAGCTTTCAATTTTCTGACAAAAACACAACGTAACCATATATGAGTTGATTCGAGTCATGTATGTGCATCTGACCATGTTTAGAAAAACATTGTACTGAGCATTTGCTTGAGGACAAGCAAAGTTCAAGTATGGGGGGTTTTGATAACGCACAAATATATGATATTTTTAGTTTGATTTACATAAATTATTTCCCTTATTTTATTTTAAATTGTATTATTTTATAGGTATTACGCAGGTATTCATCTATTTTGCAGATAAATGTTAAGTTAAAGACTTTGGAAGAAATGAAGAAAAAAGGGTGCAAAGATAGAAAAAGGGCCAAAGAAGAATAGAAGAAACCAGCTTAAGCCCATCACAAGGCGTGTGAGCACGTGGCCCGCTATAGCAAAGACCTTGACGATCGTCAAGGCACGCTGTCGGTCGTCACGGGCGTAATGGACCAAGTGACCATCGTTACTTGGACTTGACGAACGTCACAAGCCCACCTTTTTTCTTCTTTGACCACGTACTGCCAAATCCAACGGAAGAAAACCAATTCAAACGCAAATCCAACGGCCATCCTATTTCTCCGATCCACTCAGTCAATGCATGGAAACATAACTGACTCAGTAGTCCTATTATTTCTCAAAGGAACACAAAGTGTTCCTACATTTTCGAAAACCAACGTATCGCACAGAGGGCTATAAATAGGACCCTGGACACAACGAACAAGTGGGACTTTTGATATATTTTGAGAATTCATTTTCCTAAAGCAATTTTCTTTAAGCATTATTTTTTTTCCTGCAATTTTATATTTCCTCTAGCATTTATTTTTTTGTACGATTGTCTCTATTCCTGATCGAAGCAAAGCCTACAGCTTGTGGAGGAGTGCTTTTAGTCAAGAATTAGAAGTGATTGTACCCGTATCCATTATTATTATCAAGTTTATTTTTATGAATTGTTATTACTTTTAATTAATATAATCATGTTTATTTTGTTTTGTCTCTGGAATTGTTCTATGATTTGGTCTGATATTATGCTAGGCTAGAATTCGTATACCGGTATGTAAGGTCACATAACCAAGGGATCGAGTGACTCAGTTGGGGTAATTTTTACTACAAAACCTTTTTCTGGTCTAAGTTACTATTTTTAATCGATAAATTGTTTTATTACGAAAGTAAAGAACGGATAGAGGTTAGGGTCAACAAAGAGGAAGTTTTAGATCTTTCAACTGGACAGTAGTAATTAGGCATTGGCTTAAAATACAGCGAAATCACTTTAAAGTTAATTAAGATTCTATTCCGTTTTCAAAATGTGTTTTTAACTCCTGCGGGATGGCGGAAGCGTACGTTAGGACTTAACTGCATAGCCTAGATCAAAAAAACGATAGTGTGAGACGAGGGCTTTTAAACTAAATAGATTTTACTGAAAGTTGTTTTGAAAATACAAAGACACCCAACTAGTCGCTAGTTCCCGAGGTTCGACTATTACATACTAGTAGTTCCACTTACTGATAATTAAAATTAAACTTAATTTAGTATTTATTTTCTCTATAACCCAATCAAACATTCATTAGCTATAGATTTGCAAAGTAACAATAGAAGATGGTATTTTGATTCATTAGTCTTTGTGGTTCGATATCTTTTAAAACTACACGATAAGATTGTGCACTTGCAGTCTGAATCATTAGATACCTCAGTGTAATCTGATCACTTCTCTTCAAACATCCCACACTTGTTCAGGTACATGCCAGAAGCTCTAACTATCCTTCGACCATGCCATGCCTGAAGATGGCATGTCCTTCGAATTATAAGCTTTCCACATGTTTTCTTTGGATAATGACAAAACCCTTTTGAATTCCAAATATTCTTCTTTTTCAAGCGCCCCTTCAGGAAATATGTCAATCGAAAGGTCTTTCCTTGTAGTGCTTCGAATGACTTCCATTTCAGTGGTTCGAAAACGAACCTTTCAATGGCGCCCATTACCAGCTTTTCCAATCGAAGGCTTCAGAAAAAGCCTCATCACGCTTTCTTTCGATCTAGCCTTCCTTGGATGTTTCGAACAGCTTATATTTAAGTGGTTCAAGAACGAACCCTTCGAAGCTCCTTATTAGCTCTTCCAATCGAATACTTCTTAAAAGCCTCCTCACATTTTCCTTCGAATTAGCCTTCCTTCGATCCTTCAAATTAGCCTGCATATTATTGTCGAAGCTCCTTCGACCCAAAAGCCCTTAGGCATATTTTCAGCCTTCGACCTACACTTTTTCATGCACACTTCTTTTCTTTCTTTTAGCTATGCCATTATGCTGAGGCATATAGGGTGCCATGAAAATTATTTGAAGCCCTGGAACTCACACATCTTGGTGAAAAGTGAAATTAGTTGAAAGGCCGCTGCTTAGGAGGAGAATTTATCTGATCAATTCTTGGTCAACCTTGAGAAATTGGGGACCTTAATGAGCATGCCATAAATAAAATGGGAGGGAAAATTTTGGGGTACAACAGTAGTACATTGTATGCTCTTTTCGACCGACTCGTCATGTTGCCCCAGGACACACTCCATTGAATTCTCTAGCACTGTTAGGTACATGATTAAAGGTCTTCCTTCAACTGGTGGAATCAGAATCATAGGTTCTTGTAAGTACTCCTTAGTTTTATCATAGGCTATTTTATAGTCGTCATTCCATTTCACTACTTGATCTTTCTACAGCAGCTTGAAGATTGGATCACAGGTAGCAGTCAAATGAGAAATGAATCGGGCAATGTAATTTAGTTGTCCTAAGAAACCTCTGACCTCCTTCTCAATACGGGGAGCCGGAATTTCTTGAATAGCTTTAACCTTTGCAGGATCAACTTCAATACCTTTACCATTGACAACGAATCCCAGGAGTTTTCCAGACCTCGCCCCAAAAGTGCATTTGTTCGGATTTAGCCTTAGTTTGTACTTCTTCAACCTCTCAAACAGCTTGTGTAGGTGGTCAAGATGTTCTTCTTTAGTCTGAGATCTTGCCATCATGTCGTCGATGTAGACTTCTATATCGTGATGAATCATGTTATGGAATAAAGCTACCATGGCACGCTGATACGTTTCCCCGGCATTCTTCAACCTAAAAGGCATGACTTTGTAACAAAAATTGCCCCACTGTGTGATGAAGGTAGTTTTCTCCATGTCTTCAGGCGCCATATTGATCTGATTATAACCCGAGAAACCATTCATGAAAGAGAATACCTTATGTTGAATGTTGTTTTCGACCAAGACATCAATATGTGGAAGCGGGGAGCCATCTTTGGGGCTTGACCTATTGTTGTTGTTGAACAGGCACCAGATTAGAGATTAATACCGCTCCCACTGACTGATGGCGGTCATTTTTACTATGGCCTTTCCGACCATAGACATCATTGGTTTCTTTTTTACTTCCAAATGGCTTCTTCACAACATTAGAAGATGTAGCCATCGGAATCTTCCCACTTTTTATGCCACTTCCCACTCCTTCTCCAGTCATAATCAACTCTGTAAAACCAGATGACGAGCTTCCAATCAACAGATTAAAGAATGGGCATGTTAGAGTGCCCATGAACATATCTACCATTTCCCGATCAGTCAAAGGATGTTGCACCCTTCCTGCTAAATCCATCCATTTTTGTGCATACTCCTTGAACCCTTCATTCGAGTCCATGGACATGTTTTGAAATTGTACACGAGTCGGCGCCAGGTCAGCATTATATTGTTACTGCTTGTAAAAAGTAGCAGCCAAGTCTTCCCATGTGTGAATGTTGGTTCCTTCTAGCTAGTAGAACCATTCAAGTTGAGTACTAGACAAACTTTCTTGAAAGAAATGGACCCATAATTTCCTGTCAGTAGTATGAGGTTGGATCTTTCAAACATATGACCTCAAATGGAATTTGGGACAAGAGACCCCGTCATTTTTAGCAAAGATAGGGACCTTGAATTTGTGAGGGATGACCACCCCCAAGATCAGACCTAGCTCTCCAAAATCCAATCTAGGCACTTTCTGGTTCTCCATATTTTGAGACGGTCTTCTAATTATTTATACCTGTCATCTGCGGGAAGGTACTGTTTGTCGGAGTAGTCTTCATCTTCGGAACCCTGATTGTTTCCATCTTCACCTCTGACACTTCTGCCATTCTCCTCTTGGTTATCGTCTTCCTCATAGGAAATATCATCCGCTTGAACCAGTCGAGCAGGACCTTTGAATCTTCTCCCCATATTAAGGATGGCAGCCTTCTTTTTAGCCTTCTTTTTCTTGGTGAGAAGCGCCATTATTTCTTGTTTCCCTTTGGCCAGATTTAGAAGAGTCTCTTGAAATTATGCATGTTGAGTATGGAGATCCTTGACAGTTTGTTCGAGGGCTATCTTATACTAAAATAAACAGTAAATAGATGAGGAAAACTGTATTGGAAAACCTGTTTATGAAATAATGCATGATATGTGGATCCAATTTTTTCAAGGACCTTAGGAGATTTAAATTTTCTAGCCGAGAAAAAACAAAGATTTTTATTAGTAAGTTCAAAATTACAACTGCCTCTTAGGCTTACAATGAAAAAAAAGGGTCTCAAAGAGACAACAATATAAACTCCTAAAACCTAAGACTCAAGTCTCCTACGGATGCTTCCTCTTCGTGTCAATGTATGCATTAAGGGCTTACTCCTCGTGAAGTTGCTTTGTGAGCTCCAACACTTTATTTTCACTTGCATAAAATTGAGTTTCAAAGGTGTCTCGTTCTTCCTTGAGTTGAATCCTGGACTTCTGCAATTCTTCGAGGTTAACGGTCATGTCTAGATAAAGAATGGTGCGAGAAACGTCTCCTTCGACAACAGGCTCCATGATTACTGGTAAGACAGCGGGGTATGGCATCATGAGGTTTTGAGCGCGAGCTCGTACCCATTTAAGATAAGGATCCAAAGGGATGGAATTCTTTTGCCCTAAAGTCTTGCTATCAATCTTGTTTACCATGCCCCAAGCGCGTATAAACCTTTGACGATAACCTTGAAAATCGTTCTCGTAATCGAATACAATACCCTGGATAATCATGTCATGAAGGCCATCTCTTGGAGCATAACCAAATTAGTGTAAATCTAGAGAAGGGTTATAGGTATTACCTCCCCTAATGCCAAGGAGTGGAACATTAGGTAATTCCCCATAGCGGTTAATGATAGTAACATCCTCCAGAGATCGGGAACACCAATAGATATCTGAATGAGAGAGCAACATCATCCTTTGAGACCACCTCAAACCTTGATCATTATTTATTACTGATCAGGGAAGGTGAGAAATAAACCACCTGGATAGAAAAGGTATGCAACACATAAGAGTCCCTCGCTTCCTCATAGTACGAGTGTAAAGAGAATGCAGAATGTCTCCAAGCAAAATAGGCACAGGGTTACGAAAAAGAAATATTTTGATGGTCACATCTATGAGTTGGTATGGATTAGGGAATAGCACCAAACCATAGATCAACAAATCTAAGATTTCCTCAAAATCCATAAAACTCATAGCATCCAGAAACAACCGAGCCTTCTCTAACAGAAATTTAGCAAGAAAACCCTTGACTCCACTTCTTGTTTCCCAATCAGATAGAACATCGGATCGATTCAAATGTAAGGTTGCTGCAATTTCTTCAGGTTATGGATCTTTCTCTAAACCAGTGAAAGGTGTTTGATTAAGAATAGGTACTCCTAGTAGCTTATAGAACTCTTCCATTGTGGGTACCAGCTGATAATCCGGAAAGATGAAACAGTGATGCGCGGGATCAAAGAACTGGAACAAAACACTCATCATATCTTCTTTAAAACCTGAGGTAACCAAACTGAGTAGATGACCATGCCTCTTGGTAAATTAAGAGCTTTCAGGAACTTTTGAGACTAAATCCTTAAGTTGAGAAGGTATCCTCACAAAACTAATTCGAATAGTATTTCTATGAGCGGAAGCCATAACCTACAAAACAGAACAAAGATAAATCCCTAGGTCCTTGAAATGGTTAGTGAAAATGACATGTGTAATGATGTCATGATGTCAAGATGTCATGTTCGAACAATTAAATCATACACAAATAAAACACACGAGGCCTTAGGTTTAAGCTTGAAAGGAGTTTGTAGGTAAGTACCCTCTTGAGTTTAGTTGGTTCAATCTGTACTAAAAGAAGTAACCGAGTTCTAGGAATCTCAAATCACTAATTTTTCTCTCAGGTATTATTTCAGCACAAGCATCTAATTTGTGACCGAAATATCCCGAGAGTCCAATCTCAATGAGTGCAGCATCGAGTATCAACCAACTTCAGTCTACACCAAAGCCAGCCATCTCACTACTTTCTAATGGCTAAGTTATTTCAACTAAGGTTCTAAGGTCAGTTAGTTCTTATGACACCACGCGGAAGCCCAGCATTCTCCTTGACTGACTCAAGGGACACCAGCACAAACCAATGTGTTGCACTAACATAGCCATCATTTCAACCGTATCAGTCTACGCCGTACAGTTTTCATAATCTATTGCTACTTACCTAAAATTCCTCAGATCCGGGTATAGGATCTTTACAAAAGTAAACCCGAGCAAAAACCCTAAAATGTAAAGCATACAAATCAAGCAAGTAAAACATTTTAAATGTGATATAACTCTAAGGTAACCCCACTTTTATATTTCCCCAGCAGAGTCGCCAGTTTTATAATACGGTGGGAGAACTGACTTTTGGGTTTTGCATTTTATTGCAAATGTTGCAGATAGAAAGAGTCGCCACCGACTTTTCTTTTATCCAATAAAGGAAAGGGTGAAACGAACAGGAAAGACCTTTGAGAATTTTTCTGGGTAAGGGGGGTAGGTTATGAAAAGGGAAGGTGTTAGCACCCTTTTCATCTGTAGTTATCTACGGGCTCTTAATCGTTAGCTCACTTTTAAAATGCTTTATGCTTGTGTATGTTTGAAAATATTTTGAAAATGCCTAAGTGCGGCAATTTTGTAATGATTCTCGTATCGTTGAGAATTTATACAAAATGTTTGTTTTGAAAATATTTATTGGGAGAAAGTTTTTTTTGTGAAAAGATGTTTTGAAAATGCCAATGTAAGGCAGTTTGTTTTATAATAACCCTTGTATCAATCCTCAAGAGTGTTTATAAAGCATTTTGAAAGCAGTTGTTTTGAAAGTGTGAGGTGTGAAATTTGTCTTAGTTTGTGAGCAAGCGATTACGAGCAATCTACCTACTCAAAAGTCTTTGCTCTTTTCCTCCTCCTTTATATAGTATTATCCTACCATTAGTAAGTAGGAAGCTCTATCATTGGATGTGAGGAACAGGCGCGGGTCATCGTACAATCATAGAAGGTAACTTGTATGACGCTTTAGCAATTTTCGTAAGGGAATAAGATCGTTTATCGAAGGCAACATCGAAGGGTCATCGAGGGACTACGATATTTTTTAATCGAGGTTCTTTGCTAAAACGTCCCACGTTCGAGTGACATGACTGTTTTTTATCTGAGGCAACAAGTGAGGGTAACCCTAGAGGTGTGTGTGTGTGTGTGTGTGTGTGTGTGTGTGTGTGTGTGTGTGTGTGTGTGTGTGTGTGTGTGTCTCTGTGTGCGTGCGCGTGTGTGTGTGTGTGTGTGTGTGTGTGTGTGTGTGTGTGTGTGTGTGTGTGTGTGTGAAGTGTTTTGATTTCAAGTATTTATCTTGAGATTAGGTTTTCTAACATTTGTTTTTTAGGTCTTGCCTTGCACGCCTAATTACTAGCAGTTATGTATATATACAGAGCAAAAAATAAAAATATGAGAAATAAACTACACAATTACATTTCTTCGGGGATGGGGAGTACAAATTTATGAATGGGGAGGAAAATATAAAGAAAATCCTAATCTAGCTATTACAAGCTTTGAGCAATTACATAATTATATAAACGCGAAAAATAAGCAAACGCACAGAGATGATGAAAAGGAAAAAATATTTAAGACCTAAAAAATTCTAAGAGTTTAAGAAAATATTTTTATTGTTTATATTTAGAAAAATATTGGAAGTGATAAAAATAAAATATAATTCTTAGTTAATTTACAAACTAATCAATTAAAAATAAAACAAGGTGATTAAATTAAATAAATTTTAATTATCAAAAATTAAATTAACTAATTAAAAACCTAAATCTAAATTTTTTATGATTTTATGATTTTTGTTGATTAAATAAAAAAATGAAATTAAAAAAAAAGAATTAAATTAAAACAAACAAAAGAAAAGAAAATTAAAGGGCCTGTGTTGTGGAAGAAATTGGAGGGTATGGAAAAGCAAAAATAAAAGGCCCAAATCAGGGAGCCCAGGTTGCTGCACTGGATTCAGTGGAGCTGACCTTCAGGAGGTGCATCATGGGGCTTGCGCTTGGTGTATTGGATCTGCCTTTGATGAGATTTAATGGTGATGAGGTGAGGGTACATGATGGACTTGCAAAGGTTTGGTGTGCTGAATCTACAAGGAAAAGGTATGAAAAAAACAAAAGGGTACCACTAAGGCTCGAACCCAGATCCCTAAGGTCATAGCGCGCTTGTTTTACCACAGGGGTGGTTGTTTCACCCGGTTATGAAACGCCCCCCAGTAAATATATTACAAACTCATTTTTCAAATTTGAAAATAGTATCTTCTTCTTCCTCGCGCGCGCAGACAACAACAACACCATTGATGAATATCAAACTCTTCCATTTCTCAACCATTTAAAAAAATGTAAACATGAAATTTGTTCTAAATTTCACCATGAATTCAGCCATGCCATTAACTTTAATTAACAGTCAAAGATTAAAAAGAATTTTACTCAGTACCAAAAATGAAACCTAATTGGTCAGAGCTTCAATTCTCACTCCATAAGCAAAATTAATGAAAACTAATGATATGGTTAGCTTCAGGATATTGATATCTACATTTTATCTTTTGTATATATGCACTAAAGATGCTTGTATCAAGATATCACGGTTTAGAAAACTTTTCTCTTGAAGTGAAAATCCAATTCCCTTTACACGACTTCCAGAAGCAATGTGATGATGGATTAAGTTTGTTGGGACCTTCCTTGAGCTAATGGGATGACCACTTTGCCTTAAAAGTTGTTGAATCAATCCAACCAAGTCAAGTTGCAATGGTGAAAAGTGGAAATGGTGTATGATGATGGAGTGATTACAGGAGTGTAACAGGGGTGTGGATGAGTTATATGTGGTGTGTTAATGATGTTTGAGTGGTAAAAATGGAAAATGCACGATTGGATTGAGAGTTGGCTTCTAAAGGCTTAAGATATGAACTAATGGAGTTTTTTTTATGATTCTGAGTTTGAGAGTGTGATACGGTGGGAGAACTGACTTGAGGTTTTGCGTTTTGTATTCGCACTTGTTCGGTTTAGCAAGAGTCGCCACTGACTTTTTATTTTATCCTAAAGGAAAGGTTAAAAAGCACAGAAAAAACCTTTTGAGATGTTTCGTGGGTTCGGGGGGTAGATTATGAAAAGGGAAGGTATTAGCACCCTTTTCATCCATGGTTATCCATGGGATCTTAGTTACTTATTTAGACCACTTGCCTTGATTTTCAATTGCTTGAAATGGTGTGTGTGCGTGTGTGTGTTTTGAAAATGTTTTGAAAAAGAGGCTTTGTCTAGGCAACCATTGTAATGACTCGTGTTTGAGTATATACAAAGGTGTGTATATTTTCGAAAAGATGTTTCAAATGTTTTTGAAATTTGTTTGGAAATTGGGTTTATGAAGTGTGGTTTTGAAAAGTAGGCAAGTGTGTTTTGCAAATTGGATCAAGTAACTAAGAGTTGTCTACCCCTAAATTTACTCAAAGATTTTTTCCTCATGTTTTAACCCTTTTAACAGTATTATTCCACCATTGTATTTGGTGGGCAATCTTGCGTTAGGATGTTAACGGGACAGGCGCGGGTCATCGTATGGACCATGAATGCAATGGTGCCAAGTGTCTTTGGCAATTTGCTTGAAGGGACTATGATCATTTTGATTAGGCAACTTTCGAAAGCGTCATCGAGGGACTATGATCATTTGAATTATTTTGCCAAAGAAACTCAACGTGCAAGCATGGCCCATTTTGGAAGGCAACTTGTGGGATTACCCTATGGGTGAAAGTGTGAACGGTGTATTGATTTCATGCATTTGTCTTGTATTAGGTTATCTAGCATTTGATTTTATTTACATACAAACCCTAGGTCTAAACATGGTATATTTGAAAGCGATAAATTGCGGGAATTTAAAATCTACGCTATTACAAATAAGTATCCGGGAGTGGGGGTACAAATATTTACAAATGGGGATGAGACTTTAATGGGAGAGTAGTGTCCAAATATTTACAACCAAATCGAATTGCGATCTCAAATGTAAAATGTATCAAATGTACAAGAATAAAAGATAAACAAATGTGTATTGTATTTGTGTAAGTGCATGTAATTATTTACAAGTGTGGAATATTTAACTTAATGAAAAAATTAAGTATTTATATGTTTTTTGGATTTTTTTCATGGTTTAGGGCAAAACCCTAATTTTGTAAATAAATAGTATTTATTAATTATGTTATATATAATATTTATTAATTATACACAAAAATACATAAAGGAGAAGTATATTTGTAAAAAGTAATTTTTGAGGTCAAATATTAATAAAAGAAAAAAAGTATTATTTTTATATTTTTATCCTAAATATTCTAATAAATATATATAAGTATTTATACTATGTATTAAATATATTAAATATACACAAAAATAAAATATTAATTATTTACAAAAAAAAAGTATATTTTTTTAGAAAATGTTTTCAGAAAATGCAAATAAAAATAATAACTAAAAATATATATTCTCACATTATTTTTAAGGTTTTAAATAAAAGTATTATATTTATTTATATATACAAGTGTAAACAAAGCAAATAAATTCAAAATAAATGCAAAAATGTATGGAAAAATATTTTTAATATTTTTTATGTTTTGACAAAAAATAATAAGTCAGGAGAAAAAATAAAAAGTCAAAAATGATTAAAAAATCACATAATGGGCCAAGGGGGTGTAAGTGGGAAATAGTGGTGCAAACAGAAAAATAAGCCAGGCCCAGCCCAAAGGGAGTTGTCTTTAACCTCCAGCAATATTCAAACAAAGAAAACGCGCGTTTCCTTCCCAACCTGTTAACTTCTGATTCCTTGATTTTTATCAAAAACTTACAACATCAAAAGTGTAGAGCATCTTGTCACGATTCCAAATATATAAAAAAGTCGTTCTAACTCTCAGAAATGAGAGAGAATTTCTTCTCCCCCAATTCCTGACCTAAGTTTTTTTCAATGTTCAGGTTCAAAATTCTCTCAGCACACACAACATAAATGAAAAGTGAGGATATGGGTAGCTTCAGGGCCATGAATAGGACATACTTTCTTCACAAACCTAAGCCTAGATATGCTTGGATAGAGAGATAGAAGTGCAAACTTTTACCTGTTCAGCTTGAGTCGTGTACAACAATGGAGGTACTTTCAAGGAAGTTTGAGGATTTATACAGCTTGCCTGAGGTCCAAGGATGCTTCCTCTATGCTTGGCTTGCTTTGAATCTTACTGAATCGAGCTATAGAAGTCAACCTGCACAGATGAAAAACGAAAAATGGCAACCTTGGTTATGGATGTCACAGTTCTAGTTCAATGCTTGGAATAGCTTCAATGGATGGTAGGGAGTGTGTATGGAGAGGTTTTAGCCAAAACGCACGACAGGAATGGATTGTGGGATTCAAGTTGCAGAAGAGACTCTGTTTTTGCAGCAAGAAGGCATTTCTGTGAATGAGGAGGTATTGAAGGTGGTTTGGTCGTGCCTTAGGTCTGGTTTTATGTTTGGAAAATGTTCAAGATGTTTGTGTTAGCTTGTGTTGACAGGAGCTCAATGTTAGGCCCCTTTTGCAATGTTTCTTCCTTGATAAGTAAGAAAATACAAGTTTCTATACCAGCCTGCCCAATGCCTTAAACTATGCTGCACCTCTTGTTCTTGATTAGATGATTTGTGTACAAAATGCTAGCTCTAAAGATTTTTCCCATGCCTCTTGGATTTGTATTTGACATAAAGTGTACCTTTTCCAAAATGGCAAAAATGCTTTATCCATTTAAAGGTTAATCTTTCATGTAATGACCAAATGAACAAAATAACATCTTGGCACAATGGTTTAGCATTGAATTATTGAATGTTAATGGGATTAGAGGCCTGTAACCTAGCTTGGAACATGCTGACTTGAAAATGGCAAGGTTATGAACATGTAATTGGCTTATGAACAAAGTGACTTTTGCCCATCTTCACAAATTTGATTCTCCCTAACCACAAGGGTGTTTGAGAAGTTTTTGGACAATTTGGAAAGCTTGGAATGTGTACTACAATCCATCTTTGTAATGCAAGTTGAAATTCCAAGTGGAAGCATGTGAAAAGTGGCCATGAAGTTGGGCAAAAAGTGGAGGAGGAACCGGTGTAGGGTTTCCTGATGATGAGTCCGTGAAAAACTGCATCTGGATGAATCTGGAATAAGTATCAAAATGTCGCCGTGTCCGGGTCACATCTGAACTATTTCTGGATGAATCTCGGAAGATGATGATTTTTTGTCTGTTGACTGATCTTTCCTGAAAAGATAAAGAGTTAGTTGTATGCAATGTCATGATGCATGATGCAATGTATGTTATATCAATGTTTATGATATGAATGTGATGAATGCGCATGTAAGCTGATGAGTTATCTTGCTGAAGATAGATGAATCCTGGATTGCAGGAGACAAAAGAATCTTGACTGTTGCCGGGGAAAATAATTCCTTGACTGCTGCTGGGAAGGGCAAGAATCTTTTGATCATTGAAAATGAGAAGTCCTGGGACCACTGTTGGGGAATCAGAAGCTTGGGTTGTATTCCAATCTACTGGGGATTCCCGTCTTGAGGAGATCTTCACTGGAGAATATTCGAATATCCTGTGAGGAACTGAGAATGAGAGTCTTCACTCTGCTTGGGGATTGATAGTTGGAAGTTTTAGCTCTGCTGGGGATTGACAGTTTTGGCTCCTCTGGGGATTTTGAAACTTGACCCTGAGGGGAATTAGGTTCTGGAAGGCTCTCTGGCTGGGGAAGTCGAGAATCTTCTGATTGCTGCAGGTGTTGATCTGGAATAAGTTACGGAATGTTGCCATCTCAGGGTCACATCTTGAACTATTTCTAGAAGGAAATCTTGAATAAGTTATAGAATGTCTCCAAATCAGGGTCACATCTGAACTATTTCTAGATCTTGAATAAGAATCTTTTGAGTTTGAGAAGGAACCGGTGTAGGGTTTCCTGATGATGAGTTCGTGTAAAACTGCATCTGGTTTTGAGAAGGAACCTGTGTAGGGTTTCTTCATGATGAGTCCGTGTAAAACTACATCTTGGATTTGAGATCTGTATGAGTAGCAGAATGACTTCCGTGTTTGGAGTGTATCTGAAACTGTAACTAGGATCTGAATGAGTGACAGAATGGCTACCGTGTCTAGAGCGTATCTGAAACTGTATCTTAGAGTTGAGATCTGTATGAGTAGTAGAATGACTTCCGTGTCTGGAGTGTATCTGAAATTGTAACTAGGATCTGAATGAGTGACAGAATGGCTACCGTGTCTAGAGCGTATCTGAAATTGTATCTTGGAGTTGAGATCTGTATGAGTAGCAGAATGACTTTCGTGTCTGGAGTGTATCTGAAACTGTAACTAGGATCTGAATGAGTGACAGAATGGCTACCGTGTCTGGAGCGTATCTGAAACTGTATCTTAGAGTTGAGATCTGTATGAGTAGCAGAATGACTTCCGTGTCTGGAGTGTATCTGAAACTGTAACTAGGATCTGAATGAGTGACAGAATGGCTACCGTGTCTGGAGCGTATCTGAAACTGTATCTTCCCACAAGTGATGAAGGAATTGTTGAACACTTTTGACATTCGAATGCCCCAAGTGGCGATGAAGGAGACTTTTTATGTAGATAATTTCCTGGCTTGTTACAGGTGTTGATCCACAATCAGTCGTCCACAGATATTTTCCTGGCTTGTTACAGGTATTAAGCCGGAACTTAAGAAAGGTTGGTCAAGGAGATACTGTCCTGGATGGTTTCAGGTGTTGATCTCTGACCTGAGAAAGAAAGATAGTTTTCCTGGCTTGTTTCAGGTATTGATCTTCAATCTCTTCATGTAGATGATTTCCTGGCTTGTTACAGGTGTTAATCCACAATCAGTCGTCCACATATATTTTCCTGGCTTGCTACAGGTATTAATCCGGAACTTAAGAAAGGTGACAGAATGGCAACCGTGTCTGGAGCATATCTGGACCGTATCTTCCAACAGGTGATGAAGGAATTGTTAAACACTTTTGACATTCGAATGCCCCAAGTGGTGATGAAGGAGACTTGCCCCAAGTTCACTGAACTTTTGAGAGATTTGTTGAAATCTTGACTGGACTGCCCCAGGTTAACTGAACTTTGAAAGATCTGTTGAAACCTTGATTGGACTGCCCCAGGTTAATTGGATGGCGGCATGTCATGCCCCTTTATTGATAGGAGACTTGTCGTTGGAGGTGTCATCCTTTTGAAGTGATTTTGTTCACTGAGAGAGTTTTCGTTCCTCCGAACATTCGCTATATGAATTTCTTCGCTGTCAAACAAATAACCACATGCAGACAATGATATTCAAGCAATGCAAAGTTTATGTTTGTCTCAAAGTTTTGAAGAATGCGTTTTTTAGCAGAAAACTTTTCATAAGACAAATTCAACACAAGATTTTAGAGCAAAGCCTTACAGGAGTCAGGATACCTTTTGTAACAGTATGCTTTCGAACTAACCCATGCTTCAATTAGGACTTTTGAAGGGTTGTAACGTATCCTGGTTCACGGTTTAAGAAACAAAGGAAAAAGGCTCAAAGTATATTTGTATCCACCCGCTCTTCGTGATGTTCTTCAATCCTAAGCTCAGTTAATTGTGCGTCGCACTCCATTCGAATTTGGAACGACTTTTGGGTGATGGTTCGCCAGTTGAATTTGGGAGACAGTCATCATCTCCTTTTTTCTTTTGCAACATTTTTTATGTTGTTGAGGATTTGTAATGACCTCTCTATTTTGATTTTGATTTGTTATCCCTAACTTTTGCTTGACTGTCTCTGTTTTCGAGATCACAGTCAGCGGGATGCCCCAGCTTTCTTAAGCCTCCTTTACAGGTTTTGGCTCAGTGGGCTTTTCTTTTTTTTGATAGATTGACTGTCTAGGTGATAGGGAACCATCGCGGTCTTTTGATTCCAAAGGAATGCTTTTTTTGTTGATGTCGTTCGTTGTGCTACGAACTGAGAGTTTGCGACTTCAATGCGCATTTTCTTTTGAATTAACTGAGATACTACCCTGCCCCAGGTTTATATCAAAGGTTTTGATTGTTTAGAACAGAAAATTCCTACTTCTTTGGCTCGAAGGGGTTGACTAGGGATTATCTTCCTTATAACTCCAGCGTTTGGGAATTGAAAGAAATGCCTGTACATCATCAGCAAGGTCTGTTCAGAAGCATACTGTATGAGATCATGGTATTGTTTCGTCATCCTCCCTCTAAAGGCTTGCAGCTTTTTATCAAGAGTTAAATATCATAAAGAAAGCATAAGAGTAGTGAAAACGAATGGATGAATTCAAGACAAACATATGCAATGCATTAATGAAACAGAGTTTTAACATCAACAGATAATTGTTTGAATAACAAAATAAATTACAACTTTGAAAATTCAAATGAAGCAAAAGTCTTTCAGTTTGAGCTTTGTCACTTCAGGTGGGGAAACCCTTAATGGAAGATTTTCATCTCGCCGTCTGGCATAAACCTCAGCACTCCAATGTCAATCAAATCTTGAATCTTGTTCTTCAAGGCCCAACAGTCGTCGGTGTCATGCCCCGGGCTATAGGAGTGGTACACACAAAATGCGTCGGGATGATAGTTAGGAGCGGAGGTATTGGGCTTCCGAATAGGGTCCCTCAAAGCAGTCAGATTGACCTCCAACAAGCACTCCAGAATCAGAGATGACGGTATGTCAGTCTCAGTGAACTGTCTTCCCGACGTATTTTGCTTACGCCGATTACCCCGTTGATACTGACGAGGTTGCTGATGGGTTGTGACCCTGAAGAAAGTAGAGGAGCCTTCCCCTTGTCTTCTTGTCTGGATGGGGGTTGAATGGTGACTTAATCTTCAACCTCAGATGTTTGCCCCACTTGGTTTTCCCGAACCAGTCGGTTGACGAGAACTCTGAGTTCCTCTTGTCTTTGAGACAAATCCTGGATGAGAGCCATCTGGCCCACTAGTTGTCCCATCACTTGGATCCTCAATGTTGCCAAATCAAACTGCAGTTCCCCCAGCTGATCACTCCTGGCATTGCTTGAAGTCTCCTGGACCAAGCCCTTTGTGAGGAGAGCTTTCACTTCTTCTTGCCCCAGAGACAGGTTCAAGAACATCTCCTGCAGCTGAGCAGTCAGGTCCTGGATATCCTTGACAGTCCTTTCTAGAGCCATCTCTACTGAAATAAACAGTAGGAGAGTAAGGAAACCTGAAAAAGGAAAAAGGTTATGATGCAATGCATGATATGCGGATGCATGCTTTCAAGGATCTCTTGGGGTAAACACAAGAGAATGTTAGAGGTTGAACTTTGATCTTTGATTAGAGAACTTTGCACCGGTGGATGTCTTTCCACGAGAATCAAGCTCACCATGTCAAGTGGGTCATAGCCCCTGATTCAAGTTGTTGCACTTGATCTTTGATTGGAGAACTTTGCACGGGTGGATGTCTTTCCACGAGAATCAAGCTCGCCATGTCAAGTGGGTCATAGCCCCTGATTCAAGTCGTTGCACTTGATCTTTGATGGCATTTGCTTAGAGGAGAAAATATCTTGCCCTTTGGTAGACGTCTGGTTCAACGTAACCCTGCATCAAAAGAATCCTCGAGATCCTTGAAATGGTTATTGAAAATGCTATGGTATGATGTCATGATGTTATGTACATGTATGCAAAAGCAAGTAAGTGTATATACAGGCAATCATATTCACACAAAGCAAACAAGTCCTTAGGTTTAGGCTTGCTTGGGGTTGTAGGTAAGTACCCTCTTGAAGTTATTTGGCTCATCCTGTCCTAAAATAGAAACCGGGTTCTAAGGAGCTCAATATCATTGGATTGTTTTCTGTGTTCATTGTTTTGGTTTAGCCACTTAACTGGCGACCAAAATATTCCAAGAAAACAATCCTCAATGAGTGTAGTATCGAGTATCTACCAACTTCGGACTGCACCAAAGTCGGTCATCTCACTACCCTTAAAAAGGCTAGGATGGTCAATTAAGGTTCTAAGAGTTCGTTAGTGCTTCACGATATCACTCAGCGGCCCCGTACTCTCTTTGATTGAACTCAAGGGTTACCGGTACTCACAAATATGTCACACTAACATAGCTTACTGCTTCAACCATGTCGGTATACCCCGCACAGTTCCCTCACAGTTTTATTGCTATTTACCTAAGAAGGTGCCCCCAAATCCGGGTGTAGGATTTACAACAAACAAAAACAAGGACCCAAAAAGTAAAGCAATCAAAGCAATCAAAGCAAAAAATGTAAAGGTGATCTAAACCCTAAGGTAACCCCACTTAAAAATATTTTCCTCAGCAGAGTCGCCAGTTCTGTGATACGGTGGGAGAACTGACTTGAGGTTTTGCGTTTTGTATTCGCACTTGTTTGGTTTAGCAAGAGTCGCCACCGACTTTTTATTTTATCCTAAAGGAAAGGTTAAAAAGCACAGAAAAAACCTTTTGAGATGTTTCGTGGGTTCGGGGGGTAGATTATGAAAAGGGAAGGTATTAGCACCCTTTTCATCCATGGTTATCCATGGGCTCTTAGTTACTTGTTTAGATCACTTGCCTTGATTTTCAATTGCTTGAAATGGTGTGTGTGTGTGTGTGTTTTGAAAATGTTTTGAAAAAGAGGCCTTGTCTAGGCAACCATTGTAATGACTCGTGTTTGAGTATATACAAAGGTGTGTATCTTTTCGAAAAGATGTTTCAAATGTTTTTGAAAGTTGTTTGGAAATTGGGTTTGTGAAGTGTGGTTTTGAAAAGTAGGCAAGTGTGTTTTGCAAATTGGATCAAGTAACTAAGAGTTGTCTACCCCTAAATTTACTCAAAGATTTTTTCCTCATGTTTTAACCCTTTTAACAGTATTGTTCCACCATTGTATTTGGTGGGCAATCTTGCGTTAGGATGTTAACGGGACAGGCGCGGGTCATCGTATGGACCATGAATGCAATGGTGCCAAGTGTCTTTGGCAATTTGCTTGAAGGGACTATGATCATTTTGATTAGGCAACTTTCGAAAGCGTCATCGAGGGACTATGATCATTTGAATTGTTTTGCCAAAGAAACTCAACGTGCAAGCATGGCCCATTTTGGAAGGCAACTTGTGGGATTACCCTATGGGTGCAAGTGTGAATGGTGTATTGATTTCATGCATTTGTCTTGTATTAGGTTATCTAGCGTTTGATTTTATTTACATACAAACCCTAGGTCTAAACATGGTATATTTGAAAGCGATAAATTGCGGGAATTTAAAGTCTACGCTATTACAAATAAGTATCCGGGAGTGGGGGTAAAAATATTTACAAATGGGGATGAGACTTTAATGGGAGAGTAGTGTCCAAATATTTACAACCAAATCGAATTGCGATCTCAAATGTAAAATGTATCAAATGTACAAGAATAAAAGATAAACAAATGTGTATTGTATTTGTGTAAGTGCATGTAATTATTTACAAGTGTGGAATATTTAACTTAATGAAAAAATTAAGTATTTATATGTTTTTTGGATTTTTTTCATGGTTTAGGGCAAAACCCTAATTTTGTAAATAAATAGTATTTATTAATTATGTTATATACAATATTTATTAATTATACACAAAAATACATAAAAGAGAAGTATATTTGTAAAAAGTAATTTTTGAGGTCAAATATTAATAAAAGAAAAAAAGTATTATTTTTATATTTTTATCCTAAATATTCTAATAAATATATATAAGTATTTATACTATGTATTAAATATATTAAATATACACAAAAATAAAATATTAATTATTTACAAAAAAAAAGTATATTTTTTTAGAAAATGTTTTCAGAAAATGCAAATAAAAATAATAACTAAAAATATATATTCTCACATTATTTTTAAGGTTTTAAAGAAAAGTATTATATTTATTTATATATACAAGTGTAAACAAAGCAAATAAATTCAAAATAAATGCAAAAATGTATGGAAAAATATTTTTAATATTTTTTATGTTTTGACAAAAAATAATAAGTCAGGAGAAAAAATAAAAAGTCAAAAATGATTAAAAAATCACACAATGGGCCAAGGGGGTGTAAGTGGGAAATAGTGGTGCAAACAGAAAAATAAGCCAGGCCCAGCTCAAAGGGAGTTGTCT
Source organism: Vicia faba (assembly GCA_948472305.1). Classification (NCBI taxonomy): domain Eukaryota; kingdom Viridiplantae; phylum Streptophyta; class Magnoliopsida; order Fabales; family Fabaceae; genus Vicia; species Vicia faba. The sequence goes on along the minus strand of OX451739.1, from coordinate 1,252,016,117 downwards.
TCAACCTCCAGCAATATTCAAACAAAGAAAACGCGCGTTTCCTTCCCAACCTGTTAACTTCTGATTCCTTGATTTTTATCAAAAACTTACAACATCAAAAGTGTAGAGCATCTTGTCACGATTCCAAATATATAAAAAAGTCGTTCTAACTCTCAGAAATGAGAGAGAATTTCTTCTCCCCCAATTCCTGACCTAAGTTTTTTTCAATGTTCAGGTTCAAAATTCTCTCAGCACACACAACATAAATGAAAAGTGAGGATATGGGTAGCTTCAGGGCCATGAATAGGACATACTTTCTTCACAAACCTAAGCCTAGATATGCTTGGATAGAGAGATAGAAGTGCAAACTTTTGCCTGTTCAGCTTGAGTCGTGTACAACAATGGAGGTACTTTCAAGGAAGTTTGAGGATTTGTACAGCTTGCCTGAGGTCCAAGGATGCTTCCTTTATGCTTGGCTTGCTTTGAATCTTACTGAATCGAGCTATAGAAGTCAACCTGCACAGATGAAAAATGAAAATGGCAACCTTGGTTATGGATGTCACAGTTCTAGTTCAATGCTTGGAATAGCTTCAATGGATGGTAGGGAGTGTGTATGGGGAGGTTTTAGCCAAAACGCACGACAGGAATGGACTGTGGGATTCAAGTTGCAGAAGAGACTCTGTTTTTGCAGCAAGAAGGCATTTCTGTGAATGAGGAGGTATTGAAGGTGGTTTGGTCGTGCCTTAGGTCTAGTTTTATGTTTGGAAAATGTTCAAGATGTTTGTGTTAGCTTGTGTTGACAGGAGCTCAATGTTAGGCCCCTTTTGCAATGTTTCTTCCTTGATAAGTAAGAAAATACAAGTTTCTATACCAGCCTGTCCAATGCCTTAAACTATGATACACCTCTTGTTCTTGATCAGATGATTTGTTTACAAAATGCTAGCTCTAAAGATTTTGCCCATGCCTCTTGGATTTGTATTTGACATAAAGTGTACCTTTTCCAAAATGGCAAAAATGCTTTATCCATTTAAAGGTTAATCTTTCATGTAATGACCAAATGAACAAAATAACATCTTGGCACAATGTTTTAGCATTGAATTATTGAGTGTTAATGGGATTAGAGGCCTGTAACCTAGCTTGGAACATGCTGACTTGAAAATGGCAAGGTTATGAACATGTAATTGGCTTATGAACAAAGTGACTTTTGCCCATCTTCACAAATTCGATTCTCCCTAACCACAAGGGTGTTTGAGAAGTTCTTGGATAATTTGGAAAGCTTGGAATGTGTACTACAATCCATCTTTGTAATGCAAGTTGAAATTCCAAGTGGAAGCATGTGAAAAGTGGCCATGAAGTTGGGCAAAAATCCTGCCTAAAATAGGTCAAAAATTTTCTAAGTTAAGAATGTTTTGCACCCCTATTCCAAAAATCATAAATTAAGCTACAAGCTTCTTTTGAGGAAACTTTGTGAATCAAAGTTGTATATTTTGCAATGGACTATAACTTTCATGTTTTGAGTTTTGTTTGAATCCAAATATATCTTGATGAAAAGATGGGACAAAGTTAGGAAAAAATAAGGGAATTTCATAACTTAGATAATTTCTAAGTTATGAAATTTCTTCATTTTAAACCCTAATTTGTAATTTTTGGTTTCTTGATGAACAAGTTTCATAATTTGACATGTTTTGATGAAAAATGAATCTTGGCACTTGATTTTGACCAAAAAGTCAAAGTTTGACTTTTCAGTATACATTCAAATTTTGATCAGTTGACTGGAAAATTCATCTGTCAATCTTGTGCTTTTGGGATCTTTTGAACTTGTTGAATATGTCAAGACCATGCCATTGAATCCTTGAGTCCATATGTGAGCTTGGTTTGCCATTGGCTAGGTCAAACAGTCAAAAATTACCTTTGTGCAGTCAAAACCCTAAAAATGACCATTTTGCCCTTTTGGTGATCTGATCAAATTTCTTGTGGAATTGTGATCCAAACTTGATCAAATGGTCCATATGAGTTCATAATGTTGATGTGGGTCAAAAATCATGAGGTTTGACTGTCAATTGGCCACAGTTGACTTTTTCCCCAATACAACTGATTTCTAGGTCAATTGTCCAATTGACTGGGCAAAGATTGGAATCAAGGCTTGAAACTTGGTATGGATAAACTTGTGAGTCCAAAATGAAGTATGAAAGTCATTTTGGGCCTTTTAGGTCAAAACATATTTGGGCAAACTCAAACCCTAATTTGGGTCAACAGTGCAAGGAGGGGCCTTTAGCAGAGTAAACCCTAACTTGATCTTGAGCTCCAAGGGTCTTGTGATGAAAAAATATTGATGAAATGAGAGGTCAAATTTTGGGGTACAACAGAGAGTGTATGAGAAGTTTAGAGGTCTTGTGAATTTGTGTCTTGGCTTGAAAATGACCATACTATTTATAGGCCAGAGGTTTGAGAGTTTAAAGTAACCATAATCTTGAGATAATGAGTTATGGCTTGGTTGGAAGTTAAAAACCAAGTTTATGTGAATTTCCATGTTTCTAAGTTTCAAGTACAAGCATGGTATCAGCTTGTTGGATAAAGGGGACTTGATTCGTGCTTTTGATCTTGCTTGTGATCAGATATATAAGTTACGAGGCTCAATACATTGACAATTTGCATAAAGCTTGCTTTATGCGAATGGCAATGGTGCCTTTGTGCCATAAATGGAAAAATCATTTGGACAATGGCTCAAACACCCAGGTAATGGTTCAATCAATTGTGTAAACATTAAATTATGGGGAGATTTGCAACTTAATGGACCTGAAAAGTGAGATTTCTTTGCTTAGGCTTGGGTTTTGGCCATAAGATTTTCACAAGAATAACCTAAAATTCAAGTTTGTCATGCCATCTTCACCTCTTCGAAACTTCTAGCTCAAGTATGATAATTTTGTATTCTTCGACATTTTGGAAAGCTTGAATCAAGATCTACAACTTTCATGTTGACAACTTTGGTTAAATAAAATGGAAACTTGGTGAAAATTGGCCAAGAAGTTGGATAAAAACTGATCAAAACTTGTTGAAAAATTATCTAAGTGTTGGATAAAAAATATCACAACTTCATGGGCTCATTTCTCTTAAATTAAGAACTTTTTGAGGATCATCCGACATTAACAAAGTTGTAGAATTCATCAAATCCTACAACTTTCATGTTGAAAATTTTCTTTGAATCAACTTGGATCTTAGTGAAAAATGGCCATGAAGTAGTGATTTTCTTAAGAACAAAAACACTTAGAATTTTTCTAAGTGTTGTAAAATTTTCTAACTTTTGACTTTTGTTGAATTTTTTTATTCTTGATGATCAAGTTTGATAGTTTATAATCTTTTGATGATTCTTGATTTTTGAATTCCAATGTTGACCAAAAAGTCAAAGTTTGACTTTTGTGTGACTGTTTACTTTTATCAATTGATTCAATTTCTTCAACTATCAATCACTTAAATCTTTGGAAATTTCTTGAGCCATGTAATTAGTTCAATATGTTTTATTTGAGACCTTGATATCATGCTTTAATCCATTAGGTCATGCACTAGGCCAAAGGTCAATGATCAGTCCATCTTCAATCAAAGCCCTAATTTGGTAATTTTTTACCTTTGATGATGTGAGGGCTTTCCTTGAGGAATCATGATCAACCCTTGATCAAATGATGAATATCACCTCAAAATGTTGATGTTGACAAAAAAATCTTGAAGTTTGACTGTATGTTGACCATTGTTGACTTTTTACTCAATATAGTTGATTTTCAATCATCTGAGTCGTTGACTAAGCAAACATGTGATGCAAGACTTGAAACTTGACATAAGCATTATTAAGGACCTGTGATGAACCATGAAAGTAATTTGTGATGCTTTCAACCCAATATTTTTTTAGAAGCACCAAACCCTAGTTGAAGACCCTTGCTTAGGAGGAGGTTTGACCAGTCAACTCTTGAGTAGCTTTGAGTATTTGAGACCTCATGAGAATGTCTTGAAGAAAATGGGAGGGAAAATTTTGGGGTACAAAACAAAAAATATCATCTTTAGAAGAAAAAGTTTAGACAATTGAAAAAAATTTAATATTGAAAAAGAAAAGATGATTAGTGAGCAAGAATAGAATTTTGTATGCAAAAATTGTGAATCACTTTCTTTCCAAATTGTCCAATTGAAAAGAGTTCTTGAAAGATATGAAAAATGACAAGTTAGGTTGTAAGGTGTCCTTAGTCAACAAAGATACCCCAATGATAAAAGTGGACTTGGATATTCAAAGTTTTCAAAGCCAAGTTCTAATAAAACTATCTTTGTTAAGGCTAGTGACCAAACAAATCAAGAGAAAGTGAACAAATCTAAAGTGATTCATCATTATCCTAAAAAGAAAAGTCTGTTAAGAATAAATCTTATCCTCCTAGATATAGAATTAATTTTGTATCTACTTGCTTTTATTATGGTATTGTTGGCCATACACCTAATGATTTCTATGTTAGAAACTTTAGTGTAGCAGGTGGGCATTGTGTGTGGGTAAAGAAAGATATTAATTATGAAGGACTCAAAGCAACTTGGGTACCTAACAAAACAATTTTTTTGTAGGTATGCTTGAAGACCACATCAAATCTATGGTATCTCAATAATGGTTGTTCTAAGCATATGACGGGAGACATAAACCAATTTTTAAATCTAGTGCTAAAGGCCTGGGATTTTGCCACTTATGGTGATAATAATAAGGGAAAGATTCTTGGTAAATGCAAAGTTGGTGCACCACCTTTCACATCCATTGAAGATGTACTTTATGTTGAAGGACTAAAGCACAATCTTCTAAGCATAAGCCAACTTTATGACAATAGCTTCAAGATCAAGTTCACCAAAGATGAATGTTTGATTATAGATGAAGTCACCAATGAGGTAAAACTCAAAGGTAAAAGAATTAACAATGTCTTTATGACTTCTTTAGATGATTTATCTTTGAAAGTAAAATGTATTATGGTAAACAATAATGAATCATGGTTATGGCCTAAAAGGGAAGCCCATATACATATGAAAGATTTAAATAAATTAACCAAACATGATCTTATCATTAGCTTACCAAAGATAAAATTTGTCAAAGATAAATTGTGTGATGCTTGAAAAAAGGGAAAACAAACTATATCAACTTTAAAATCTAAGAATATGGTGTCTAGTACAAGGACACTAAAATTGTTGCATATAGACTTATTTGGTCCATCAAGAACAAGAAGCTTCAGAGGTAATGTATATACTTTAGTTATTGTTGATGATTTTTCTAGATATTCTTGGACTTTGTTCCTTGTGCAGATAAGTGATGCTTTTATGGAATTTAATAAGTATGCAAAGAAAATTCAAAATGAAAAATCATTAAACATTGTATTCATAAGAAGTGGTCATGGTGGAGAATTCCAAAATGCATCTTTTGAAGAATTTTGTGAAGAACATGGTATCTCTCACATTTTTTCAGCACCAAGGACTCCATAACAAAATGGGGTGGTTGAAAGAAAGAATCGATTTCTAGTGGAACTTGCAAGAATAATGCTTAATGATGAAAATCTACCAAAGTCTTTTTTGGCGGATGCGGTTAGTACGGCATGTTATGTTGGAAATCGAGGTATTATTAGAACTATCTTGAAAAAGACTCCATATGAACTCTTCAAAGGAAGAAATCTAAACATTGCTCACTTTCATATTTTTGGATGCAAGTGCTTTGTCCTCAACAATGACAAAGACAATATCGGTAAGTTTGACGAGAAATCCGACGAAGTTATATTTCTTGGTTACTCTCTTTATAGTAAAGCTTATAGAATATATAATAAAAGAACTTTAACTATTAAAGAATCTATGCATGTTTCCTTTGATGAAACTAACACCTCTAAGGAGGACATAGTTGTTTGTGATGATGATGATGATGATATTACAGATCTACCCTCGTAAGAAGTTCCTAATGCTCAAAGTATGAAACAACTGGAACATCAAGAAGAATTTTCACAACAAAATACAAATCATAATGACCTTCCTAAAGAATGGAGAACTCATAGAGATCATCCAATTGATAAATTCATTAGTTATATTAGTCAAGGAGTTGCAACAAGATTAAATTCAAAGACTCTTGCTTGAATGTGGCGTTTGTTTCACAAATTGAACCTTCCAGAGTTGATGAAGCCTTAGGAGACAATCAATGGATAATTGCTATGCAAGAAGAATTAAATAAATTTGAGAGAAATCAAGTTTGGGAACTTGTTCCTAGGCTAAGTGGTAAACACATCATAGGTACCAGATGGGTGTTTAAAAACATACTTGATGAGAATGGTATGATTGTTCGAAACAAAGCAAGGTTGGTGGCCCGATGTTATAATCAAGAAGAAGGAATCGACTTTGAAGAAACATTTGCTCTAGTTGCAAGGTTAGAAGCTATCCATTTATTACTTGCTTATTATTGTCCATTAAATTTTCAGCTATACCAAATGGATGTCAAAAGTGCATTCTTGAATGGCTACATCAATGGAGAAGTATATGCCAAACAACCCTCAGGTTTTGAAGACTTCAAGAATCCTTCACATGTCTTTAGGTTGAGAAAATCTCTTTATGGTTTGAAACCAGCACCGATAGCATGGTATGATAAACTTAGCAATTTTCTATGTGAAAAAGGTTTTGAAAAAGGTAAATTTGATAAAACCTTGTTCATCAAGAAGATTAAAGGTAAAACTTTATTGGTTCAAGTCTATGTTGACGATATAATATTTGGTTCAACTAACAAAGATATGTGTGAGGAATTTTTATCAATAATGCAAGGAGAATTCGAGATGTCCATGATGGGAAAGATGAACTATTTTCTTGGATTACAAATTAAGCAATTAAAGGATGGAATATTCACCAACCAATCCAAGTATTGTAAAGAATTATTAAAAAAGTTTGATATGGATAATTGCAAAGTAATGAATACTCCAATGGGCTCTGGTACTTATGTTGATCAAGATGAATCTGGTGTTTCCATTGATATTACAGAATATCGAGCAAATCCAAAGGAATCACATCTCATGGCGGTCAAGTGAATCATGAAGTATCTCAAAGAAACAACAAATGACGGATTATGGTATCTTAAAGGTAGTGTTTGCAATTTAATTGATTATTCTGACGCGGATTATGTATGTTGTAAAACTGATAGAAAAAGCATGAGTGGTACTTGTCATATTCTTGGAAATGCTTCAGTATCATGGGCTTGTAAGAAATAAGCATGTGTTGCTCTTAGCATGGCCGAAGCAGAATACTTAGCAGCAGGTAGCTGTTGTGCACAAATACTTTGGCTTAAGCAATAACTTCGTGACTACGGGCTCGATCTCGAATGCATTCCTCTATGTTGTAACAACACCGGTCATGCAGTCAAGAACCAAACACATTGATATTTGACATCATTTCCTTCGTGATTATGTGCTTCAAGGATATGTCAAAGTTACTTTTATGGATACTCATAATCAGTTAGCAGATATCTTCACAAAGCTTCTCGCAAAAGAATCTTTCTACAAAATTCGGACAGAACTTGGAATTTTAGATTAAGGTAATGTATGATTCTTCAAATTTTCTATTCATTATGATTTATATTTATGGTATATATTTCTCTCTTCTTTCCCCATTACTTTTTTCTAATGACAAAGGGGGATAAGAATCATTGCTTGTATGTTTTCTATTTTCTCTAACAAAAAGTGCAGCAAGATTATTTCAAAGAAAACTCTCATGCATGGATCAAGGGGGAGTCTTTGACTTAGGGGGAGTTTTCAAAATTGATAGATGCATCAAAACTTTCAATCAAAGGTAGTCATCATCAAAAAGGGGGAGAATGTGAAGACAAGCTTCCTAAAGAGTTTTTGATGAATACAAACTATCATTGATTACAAAATGAAATGGCTCAAGTCAAGACATCTTAATCAAGTCAAATTTATCAAAGTCTTGAAGAAATGTTGTGTGAACAAATCAAATGTCAAGGTATAAAGCATTTAACCTCTCTATATACATACAAGTGTTCATAACAATGTTTCATGCATGCCATAAATCTTCAAACATGTTTTAGAAATCACAGCTTGATATTTCACATCTTTTCTCAAAAGTAATTTTTCAAAAATATTTTAGGGAACCCGGTTACACAGTTATGGTAACCGGTTACCCTGTATCATTTTCCAAAAATAATAGCCTTTGTCTTGGGGAACCCGGTCACCCATATATGGGAACCGGTTACCCAATGCTGATTTTGAAATTTTGTAACGTTGAGAAAGACAGTAACCGAGTGCGCACTTATGGGAACCGGTTACCACAGAAACAGTGTGAAAATTTCATTGTTTTAAAATACAGAAAATTTGTGTTGTTTTGTTTATGAAGCATGGCATCTTTCTATTGAATCATGCCATTTTGAAAGGTTGTATAGAGACCTATATAATCTCATAATTTCAGAATTATTTCTAACCTCTTTCAATCTACAATTCAAACTACATAAAATTATTTATCTTTCAAATTTCTCAAGTGTTCTACATCAGAATTTTATTGAAACTTTTTGCACTCATTTTCATTTGAAAATTTGTTCTAAGTTTCATATCATTATTGTGAACACTTGTATCCATTATTGAGAATTGTTTTGCTTGAAGGATAAGATCAACCCAAGATTGATATATTGTATCATATTTCGAAATCTCTTGTAAAAATTCAGAATACATTATTACTTCTCTTGCTATTCAAGATTGTTGAAAGCAAGTGTGTGCATTAAAGAGGATTTTTCTTCTTGCACTTAGTGTTCAAGATCTTAAAGGATTTAATATCCTTTGATCTCCATATATATTAGATAGTAAGACATCACCTTTGGTGTGATTAGGCTTGTACAATCATTCTAAACTATAGTGAAATCTTTTGTGTTGGCAAGAGGACTGGAGTACTCTCGACATGTGAGTGGAACCAGTATACATCTGGTATTATTTACTTTCCGCATTTTAGCGCTTTCATCACTTAACCAAAAACCAGAAAAGAAAGATCAAATATTCATAAAATCAGAAATAATTTTAAAAGTCATAATTCACCCCCCCCCCCCCCCCCTCCCCCCCTCCCTCCCTTTTAGGCGCATTATTAACTTACAAAATGATCCTTATTTTCAGCAGGAAGTTAACCGGTCATTTCCCATGGAAGTTATGAGTTGTTTGGGTTCAAAGGTCTCTCCTCGGTGAACTGTAATTTATTTTTGCAGTTTTCACCCTAAAGTCCACCTTTCAGTGTCATCCCTCCTCGGAGTTGACATGTTCAAGTTGCAATCTTGTTTCGCAGTTTATACTTGTTGGTTATTGGTTCCAATGGTTGTTCCTTATTGAAATCCAGTTTCCCAAGAATGATTTCTCAAATGCTCCTAGTTTTCTAAGCAAGTCATTCGTGATATTTTCATTCCTTAGCGAATCATTTAAACATTGCATCATTAGCATTGCATCTACCCCAAAAGTAAAATAATTCAAACATGCATTGAAGCATAAGCTTATTTTGGTTGATTACCTGCATTTCTTGCAGACTTTATCTCCAGTAGTGATTGTTTACCTTAGATTATGATGTTTATCTTCGGGTTGTTGTCACCTTTCGTGTGATCCTGGTGGTATTCTTGGGTTGAATCCAGTATGACTGTTTTTATTTTGACTTCTGCCCTTTATTGTCTTTTGACAATTTTGTTGGTATTCCCCAGTTAAGTTTGACTTAGTTCGGATAATCCCCGGTTGGGTCCCTTTGGTTGGTCTCTTCTTGCCCTCTGTTTTCTTTCTGTCCGCTTGGTTGGCATTCCTTGGTTAGGTCTTTATTTACCATTCCTCACCTCAGATATTCCCCGGTAGAGTCTCTATTGGGTTATTCCCCTTAGAGTCTTGTGTGACTATTTATCTCTGATATAGGTTATGCTTATTCGGTCCCTTATCTTTGGTTTACATTCTTAGTCGGGTTCTCCTTTCGTTAGCTAGAAAATATTGGTTAGGTTATGCTTAGTCATTTCCTCTTTGTTGGGTAGGTTATGCTTAGTCGGTCCCTTATCTTTGGTTTACCTGCTTAGTCAGGTTCTCCTTCCATTAGCTTAGATAACATTGTTTGGTTAGGTTATGCTTAGTCATTTCCTCTCCTTTGGGTAGGTTCTGCTTAGTCGGTCACTTATCTTTGGCTTACCTGCTTAGTCGGGTTCTCCTTCCGTTATATTAGCTAACATTGTTTGGTTAGGTTATGCTTAGTCATTTCCTCTCTTTTGAGTAGGTTATGCTTAGTCGGTCTCTTATCTTTGGTTTACCTGTTTAGTCGGGTTCTCCTTCCGTTAGCTTAGCTAACATTGTTTGGTTAGGTTTTGTTTAGTCAGTTCCTCTCCTTTGGGTAGGTTCTGCTTAGTCGGGTTCTTCTTTCGTTAGCTTAGCTAACATTGTTTGGTTAGGTTATGCTTAGTTATTTTCTCTCCTTTGGATCTTTGAGAATGGTTTCCTTTGCAACCTCCCTTTTCTCACCAAGCTAGGAAAGAAGAAGGTAAAAATGACCCCGAGAGATGTTGAACCTGGCTCATCCATACATGACATTAGAAGAGAACTTGAATACTCGCTTCGACAACCCAACCTCGATCGCCCATGCATGTTTCGACCGCCTATCAAGGAAGGAATCCAGTCGGTGAAAAGAAGACATTGACAGGGAGATGTATGGTTGATTCAAAAAGTATGCACCTTTAAATACTTTCTAAGATAAGATTTACCAATAATGCGCTAACACTAAATTCTGGAAAGCCAAATCTTATCTCCAAAGACCAAGTTCCCTTTAAAGGCTTCTAAATCAAGTCCCAACGATGAAAGAATAGAAACCGACAATATCTTTTTATTTTTCAAACTGCATAAGGAAAATTATGCATGTTTTATAATTTGCATAAGCATATATCTTTTAAATTTTATAGTGAAATATTTTGTAGAGCATACTCCCTCCATTTCACAATGACTGATCCATTTGAAATAAAATAGTGTCCCAAAATAAATGATTCATTTCAATACACTTTTTCCAATTCTACCATTTAATTAATTAAACTTTCATCGTTTACAATATATGATTAGGGGTATCTTTAATTAATTAAACTTTCATCATTTCTAATATATGATTAGGAGTACTATAGTAAAAAATTACTTTCTCTCTTACTTTTCTATATTTTTCTTAATATGTGTGAAATGGTGGGCTAAGTCACTCATTGTAGGATAGAGAAAGTATTTGATTATTTTCGTAGACCTCTGTTTAAGAAATTCTCTAGATTAGTCATAGCACACCGCGCGCTCACGGACATAGGTAACTGAGAAGTGTCTAAGTAAGACTGATGTATACTACATGATACTCTTTTTGTCCCATAATAAGTGATAAAGCTCATCATTTCACACATATTAAAAAAAATGTAGAAAAGTAAGAGAGAGAATAATATTTTTATTATAATATCTTTAATCATGTATTGACAATAATAAAAATTTAATTAATTAAAAGATAAAATTAAAAAAATATATTAAAAATTGAAATAAATTATTTGGACGCTATTTTATTTCAAATAGATGACTAATGGAGAGAGGACATAAGTGTGAGATGTGAGTAGTGCAAGTTTTGAATTTCAATAAACTCCACATTGAGTGTTCCAAAGCCACTGCACCGTTGATAATTTCATAGGGGTCGTTTTGGACGCATGTGGCCTTGTAAACGTTAGGGTCCTCGTTCCCAAATTATGTCTTTTTGTTGGGTCATGGGTGAGAGATTCACTTTGGTGGTCCGTGCAAATGTTGAAGATAGAAGCTTGATTTTAGGTCCGTCTTATGGATTGAATATCTACTTCAATTAATCTTTCAGCCGTGTGTGTAGTAGACAAATGGCATAGATAAGTACATTTCGTAATTAGTGCAACACTATTTAGTGTATGTATTGTTTGAAATCACGCTAGATTATTAGAAAAATGCGCGTTTTCTTAACACACTAAATTTCAGCTTCAGTATTTTCACGTTTTCATACTCTAGAATTTGGAGTAGACGTGCTTTTTTATTATTATAGTTGAACCAAATCAATTATAGAAATGTATATATTTCTTCTAAAAAATAGAGAGGATCTCTACTTTTTTTTCTTACCTCGTCCATTGGTGGGAGGTGATTGATTTTTGTGTTATTATTTTTGTAATAAAATTATCCGTTGATTTGAATTAATGTTTTAAAAATTAGACTCAAAGTTAAACCGTCAAGATTTTCAATTTAAAATTTAATTGTTTCAGTCATTTAAATCTAAATTTAAAATTTAATTGTTTCAGTCATTTAAATCTATTATGAAACTGTTTATTAAATAAATTAACAATATAAAGTTAAGTTTAATGAATAAGTCACATAATAATAAATTAATAAAATAAATATTTTAAAAAAATTTATTACAAACTTAATATTATAAGATCAATAATAAATATGATTATATAATATAATGATACACTTAAACAAATAAAACTATAATATATTATTATAAATTAAAAAATATGTTACTCTTTTGTGTTAAAGAAAAACAATTTACAAAGAAAAAATGTTTTAAATATTAATGAACATAATAATTATTTACAACTTTTTTTATGAAAAAATTAAAATTGATCAATCAATCGTATTTTATTCTTTGGTTCGAACGATTTTAAACGGTTCAATCGATTTTATTTTAATTTTGACTCACATGTGATTTTACAAGCCTGATCAGACTGGAGTAACCTCTGATTTTCAATCCAACCGATTGAATCGGACAGGTCGATCTAATTTTTAAAATATTGATTTAAATTTCCTACATTTTATTTCTCGTCATGTAGTAGCATTTATTTTCGTCTTGTTCCAGTGTTTGGTCGTCAAAAAAATCTTTAATCAATCACATATTCCGGCGTTAATTTTGGTTGATTCATATTTTTTATATTTCAACTAATATTCTAACAAACTTAGGTGAATAATGTATAGTACTATAAAACTAAACAGATTGAACGAGTTGCATGAATCAGTCAAGTAGTACTCACATAACTACCACACGTAAAAGAAACGTTTGTCTAACAAAAGAAATTTGATGTTGGCAATTATTTTATGTACAAGTGAAAACAATACAGCTGGCATAATTATTTAGTAAAAAAAAGTGTTTTGTAAGGAAAAAAAATTACTACTATAACCCCGTTCATTGTTAATTTCAGAACTACAAGTAGTCGATTTTAAATTGATTTTCTTATATCTTTAAATATAGAAAAAAATTTAATATAGAAAAATATAACTTCGTTGATCATAGTTAATTATAAATTGATTTTCATGTTATAATATTATAATATAGAAAATATAAATATGAGCAAGAGCATTATAAAAGAGATTTTAATAAATAAATTGTACACATACAATACATCACAACTAACAACTATTTATGAATACTTTAAAAATTTAATTAATAAATATTGACAGTGTTTACACTATTATTAAATCGTGATCATTAAATATTTTTTATATTTTTAATTTTATTATTATTATTTATAATTTAATATTTGTAAATAGTTATGATCCACTGACTGTGTTAATGCATAATAATAAATCCCTTAAAATAAAAATCAAATATATCGAGAGTGGATAATAATTAATCTCTTAACCTCTTAACGTAAAAATCAAATAGTAATTTACATTATCAGTATATTTTAATTAAATTCTAATAAAAAATAATAATGGAGGAAAGTTTAAAAATGGAGATGTGAAAGAAATATTGAAAAATGACCACGCGGGGCAAGACAGTAAATATGATCGCCATCGTCATCAACTTAGACTTTTACAAGAAAAATGACCACGCGGAAAAGATTAAGCCTAATTAAAGTATCTCAAATCTAAAGATAGGGGATTAAGGGATTATAATAAGATAATAAAAAAAACAAATTGCCATCATCAAACTAACAAAAAAGAGAGACGCCATGGTTGGTCGGTTGAAGGGCAGTGGCGGCGGCAATGATGGACGGTGCTCTTCAATTACCAAAACTTGAAGAGGAGACCACCGTGGGTTGCAAAGAAAGGAGCAAACACCAGTGACTCAACTGCCATCAGTTTGATAAGGATGTTAAGTGAAGGTCCAGATGTATCCTTCAATGGGTCTCCAATGGTGTCACCAATAACTGCTGCCTTGTGTGGGTCTGACCCTTTTGGACCAAGAGTTCTTGCATGCTCTGAGGCACCAGCCTGTTTTTGTTCATTTCAAACAATCAAATAGAGATCAATATTTAATTAACATCTACAGTACCTTAATATAATAGCATCCATATCATATAGTATCATACAGCTCAATCTATTTAATAAAATAGAATTTACCTCGATGTATTTCTTGGCATTATCCCAAGCACCGCCAGTGTTGGATGCAGAGATGGCAATCTGTAATCAATACAACAATTCACAGTTCATGAATTAATATTAATAACACTGGATTGATTGTATTACAAGCAGCAGACAATAAAATGAGGTGGGTGGGTACCAAACATTAATTACCTGTACACCAGAAACCAAAGATCCAGCAAGGACACCAGATAGTGTTTCAACACCAAAAAAGATCCCAACAATAAGGGGTGTTAGCATAACAAGGGCACCTGGTGGGATCATTTCTTTGATGGAAGCGTCGGTGGAGATGGTAACACATGTGGCGTAGTCAGGTTTGGCAGTTCCCTCCATCAATCCAGGAATGGTGTTGAATTGCCTGCGGACTTCCTCAACCATCTTCAACGCTGCACTTCCAACACTCTTCATGGTCATGGCAGAAAACCAGTAAGGGAGCATAGCACCGACAAGCAGACCAATGAAAACCTTGGGAGTCAGGACATCAACTGTTGTGATACCAGCACGGCTCACAAAGGCACCAAAAAGGGCAAGAGACACAAGGGCGGCTGAACCAATAGCAAAACCCTACAACATAGTAAAACATCATATATCAGGAACATGAATAAAATAGATTGAACAAGCTGAACAGAAAAAAAGAGGAAAACCAAACCTTTCCAATGGCAGCAGTTGTGTTTCCTGCAGCATCAAGAGCATCGGTTCTCTCACGGATTCTGTGACTCATTCCAGCCATCTCAGCAATACCTCCGGCATTGTCACTGATTGGACCGTATGCATCAATGGCTAATCCCGTTGCAATAGTACTCAACATCCCAAGTGCAGCTACAGCAACACCGTACATGGCAGCAAAACTGAAACTAACAAAAATACTAATTGCAATGGCAAAAATTGGAATGATAACAGACTTGTATCCCAAGGCAAGGCCAAAGATAACATTGGTAGCAGCACCAGTCCTGCAGGAATCAGCAACATCTTGCACAGGGCTGCAAAAACCAGAAAGAAAACGCAAATCCTGTTAATATCTAATCAATTAGATGAATGAAGGTGAATATGTATAATATGATCCATAATTGCTTACCTGTATGCATTACTGGTATAGTATTCAGTAACAAATCCAATGATAAGCCCTGCCCAAAGACCAACAGAAACACACAAGAATAGCTGCCTGCAAAAGACAAAATACATCCAGTGAGCACTAAGATGTTCAAAATCTATCATTCAAATCATTATTTAGTAAATAGACCGGAACCCTAGCGATAAGTTGTGAAACTAACCAGTTCTTGACTACTTTTTGCTCTCCAAAATTGAAGATGGTGAAGGTAGATGGGAGTGCTATCCAACTAACAATTGCAATTCCAATAGTCATCAGTACTGTTGAAATAACAAGCTGTTTTTTCAATGCTGGCTCAATTTCCTTTACAAGCTTGATCTCAAAAAAGTCAGTTGCAAATAAGGTGGTGAGCAAACAAACAAGGAGGCCCACAGAACTGATGATGAGAGGGAACAACATGGCAGTGAACTGATGATCTAACCCAAAAGAAGAGATGGAAGCAACAACAAGGGCAGCACAAGATGCCTCTGCATATGAACCAAATAGATCGGATCCCATACCAGCAATATCCCCAACATTGTCACCAACATTATCAGCAATAACCTGAATACACAAGTATTCATACAGATATAAGCAAAAGATACAAAAAAACAAGGAAACTGGTTTAAGGATGAAATTTCCTTACAGCAGGATTCCTTGGATCATCCTCAGGAATGTTTCTTTCAACTTTGCCAACAAGATCAGCACCAACATCAGCAGCCTTAGTGTAGATACCTCCACCAACTCTTCCAAACAAAGCCATAGAAGAACCACCAAGACCATAACCAGTGATAGCCTCAAAAAGACCACCCCAGTCATCACCATAGTAAATCTTGAACAGGTTGATGGTAATGTAAAGAACCAAAAGACCATTGGCAGCAAGGAGAAATCCCATAACTGCACCTGATCTGAATGCGGTAATGAAAGCTTTTCCAACACTCTTTCTTGCCTCCAAGGTGGTTCTTGCATTGGCATAGGTGGCAATTTTCATTCCAAGGAAACCAGAAATAACTGACGTGATCCCACCAAGCACAAAAGATATGGTGCTGAAAAGGGCTGTGGCAAGAGCCGGCTTACACATCTTAGTTTTATCATAAGTGCAAGGCTGATGGCTTGTGCTGAATCCTTCCACAGAACCAAGGAAAAGGAATATCAAGATGGCAAAAGCCACCATGAAGACTCCCACATACTTGTACATAGTGAAAAGAAAAGATGTGGATCCTGTTAAGATTCAAACACCCATAAGTTAGTGAACAGTTCTTTTAACAAAAAAAAAAACCTTAACATGTACAAAACTTTGGAAGAGTCCAACAACGGTAATAGCTCATTTTGATTCAATAAAAGCAGAAAAGTGAGAACAAAGGTGATAAAATAGTATTATTAATAAATTCAAAACTTTAGGATGCAAATTAGAGTTACTATAGAAAAAATATTGCAATTTTTTTTGTAAATAACAGACAGAGATCATCAAATTCAAACAACTCGCATCATTTGGAGATCGCTCAACCCTTTTCGGTATATCAACAACCAAGTATATAAGCAAAACATATACTGCTCAAAACTATAGATCAGAGCCAAGTCCATAGAGTATTCAAACATAAAAAAACATGACATTCCAACACTGCATGGATTATTTTTAACCAAAGGCTAAAGTAAAACAAAGCGGCAACAAAAAAATAACCTTGATTGCGAAACACTAATTCACAATAAGATTTGGACGTGTGGGTCCAAATTTAACAACCAACATCATCTTTTAATAATAAAAAAAAAATCAAGAACTGTTCAAATCATGCTCCAGACAATCTACCACGTTAAATAATCTACAGGATTTCATATCAGAAAAACCAAAAAACAACAACACAAACAAAGCATAACGAAACAAAAAAAAAACTATTTTTACAAACTGAATACAAAATAGCTTGAAATTTAAAACATAAATCGCCAGATTTCGCAGCCAAAACACAGATCCACAACATATAAGTAACAAGATCTAGCTCACAAAATTCAAAAATGACTTTTTTTTAAATAAATTGAGGGAAAAACTAAAAAAAAAAAATTTCCAGATAGATCTCAAAATCCCAATAAAAACATGATGAGAGAGAGTAAGAGTAAGAGTCAGAGAAAAAAAATATACCTTCGGAGATAGCGTTCTGGATTTCAGCACATTTGAGAACAACGTTATGGTCGTTAATCCCCTCCTCTTCCTCGATGAGCGAATCGTTGTACCCATTCTTCCCGGGCGTTTCAGGGACAGTCTCTCTTCCAGCAGTGAGCTTAACCTTAGAAACAAGAAGCCATTGGAAAAGCGCAAAAGCGATTGCGATAACGGCGCAAACAGGAATCAAAATCTCGGTACCGAGATCTGGGAGAATAACTGCTCCCATAGTGAAAACAGAGAACGAAACGATGAGAACGAAAAAAAGAACGGAAATGAAGGAAGAAGAATGAACGAGTGAGAATTGGGAGAAGGGTGAGGAGGGTTTTATATGAGGGAGAGAGAGAAGATAGGGTTGGAGTTGGAATGGGAATGATGACAGATGAGTGAGAGAGAGAGTGTGTGGTTGAGATTAGAAAATTAATTAGGAAGAAATTATTATTATTTTACTATAAGATGGGAATGAATGCGTGTTTGTGTGTAATAATTTGTCAATTTTTTTCCTAATAATTATGCTACTTAATCTCATTTTTAGGTTTTTTTTTCTCATTATTTTTTTACTTTGCTCTCTTTTTCTTTTAATTAAAATCACTTCAGAATTTATCTTTTAACATTTTATACAAATTAATATTATAAAAGTATTATTTCTTAAAGATATGAAAAAAAGATAGCCTCCATTCCAGGAACCTATTAGTAAGAAAAATATTGTTTTAAAATCATTATTATTTTCTACTTTTAATATTTTTTATTTTGATCATTTTTTACTTAATATTATTTATTATTTATATTATTTAAATTTTAATATTCATTATATAAGAAAATGGGTGATAGATTGTTCTGTAAATTAATTTTATATTATCAACTCTAATTTAGATTATTAAAACCAATCATGATCATATATTATAATATATCACTATTTTATTTTAAAAACAATTTGATGATATTACATATATTCATGAAATTCTTTCTATATTACATTTATTTGTTTTTGTTGAAAAGACAAAATGTTATACTATATATATAATTAATTCATTTATTTTGTTGGATCCAAATCCTCTTGTCTTTAAATTTATTAATTAGCAATTAGACATATTTAGTGGATAATATATAAAAAACAATTGAAATGGCGAAATAGAAAATTTTGAAAGCCTAAAATAAATAAAAAAGAGAATTTGAGATTAAAAGTAGTGTGTATTATTTAATAAAAATTTATTATTTAATTATCTTATGCAATTAACTTAAAAAATATTTTAACATGACTTGATAATTTATTTATTTAGTAAGTACATTTTTTCTCCAATAATTTTGCCAATTAATATTAATATACTCATAAATTTGGTTATTTTCAAAGAGAAAATAAAAATTAAACATAAATATATAAGTTCTACAATTATTGCATAAAAAAGTAAATCATTATACAAAGTTTTGATTTTATAAAATGCTCTTAAGTCTTAAATTAGTTTGTAAATGTATATACTTTTGAAAAAGATCTTTTTACTTGGTTAAAATGTTTGATTTTATGTGTTTAACTATTAGAGATGTTCAAATCTAAATCAATTTAAATAAATAATTAAAAATTGATTTAAAAATTTGAAAATTGTAATGAAATTTATTGGATGCGTTTGAATGTCATTTTGTGAAAATCGATCCGTTCAGATTGAATTTTAAATTAATTTTTTAAAATCGATTCAAACCAAACCAAACCGAATATATACATTTTTATACTTATTTATTTTTTATTAATATGATATATTACATGAATTTATTATTTGAGGATAATAATTTTTTTTAATAATATTTATTAGTTTAGTACAATCTATTTATTTTTATCATCTCAACTATAATCATTCAATCTCATTTTGTAATATTAACTTTTAATATACCATATGTTATATATTATACTAAATTTATGATTTATTAATAGTTTTATAATAAATAAAAATATAATGTATAATTTAGATATTTAAAAAACCGATTCAAATTAAATTGTATAAAATTAAATCGAATCGAATTAAATTTTTTAAATATATCATTCAAAACCAAATCAAACTGCAAATAAATATATCTTCAAATCAGATGAGTTTTTTTCTTAAAACTAATCCAAACCGAACCGCAAACCCTTTTAAAAACCACTACTATCAATTAAATCTTTATGTTTGTGTTATGGCCACTAATTATCAATTTAGTTTTCTATTTAACCACTTAAACTAATTTAGTTTTATATTTAACTACTCACTCTCGGATTTAAGCATAACTGAGTAAAAAAAACACCTTAGTCAGAACTTTTATATGAAAGGATTAATATGAATAAAAGACCTTATAAAATCACTTTTTCAAATATTTATACATTTATGGATCAAATTAGAGTGCTTCTTTGGCATTTTACGCATATACAAAAACACATAAGTTAAATAAAATAAAAATCGCATGTTTGGGAAAAACTAATGAAACATACGTACATAAAAATATTATTTTTAAAATTACAATAATGCTTTGTTACTATTATAAACCAAAAAATGATCTTGATTTAGGTTAGTCACCAATTCAAAAATTTAATTTTATCAAAGATTATTGTTTATTATTAGGTTCATTAGATGACATGTCGGAAATAGTAGAAAATTTTCATAACCATAATTTATATATAAGATCTCACGTTAGATTTGAGTTATTCTCTCTAACTCAATTTATTATACTTTTCATTTTTTTAGTAGTTTTGGCGTTGGAGTATTAATTTACAGATTTACCTCGCATCGTCGTATCAGGGATTCTCTTCACTGTATCAAGACTTTACTTCACTGTTCACCAAACATTTCTAGTTTTCTTACGGAACAGTGGCGACGTCTGAGGAAATTTGATTCCTGTGAATTTCCACAATCATATTCCTTATGATCCAAAGTCACGAATCACAACAAGGGTTATGCTCAAACGAATAATATGACTTCTGATCCAATTGCAAAAAAAAACGGCATAGCTTCTCCAACATCCAGATTGTCTCATATCTTCGTTGTTAATTCAATTGGTATCAAATCTTATAGAAATTTACTCAAATCATTATCAGTAGTTCAGAAACAAAGAGAAGATATACATATTATAGGGTTTTAAGACCACAATAAGGTAGATGGAACTCCTAATATAACGTTTCCACTAGTCATAACTATCGTCATAGCCAACCACTTTGTATCGGGGATTCTCGTCAATGATGAGAGCTCATGTTACCAGATGTACCTTAGAGTTTTCATGAGATTTCGAGTGTGCATGAAATATTTGAAGTTATGCGGAGGAGAAAACATTTTAACATTTATTGACTCCTCATCCCGTCTATGTGGAACCATACATATGTCAGTCTCGTTCGAAGAAAAAATAAGAGAACACTGAAAACATGTTTCCTCACCACCCCTTACGAAAACGTCTACAACGGCATCTTTGAAAGATCATTTTTGGCGGCATTAGACGTAGTAGCCTCTACGGTCCATTTGAAGATGAAATATCACAACAATTTGAGTGGTCGTTATTGTGGTCGATTTGCGTGGAGCTCACCTTATACACTGGATGGTATCGAAAGACCCCATTGTGATTACCATCATCTCTAAGAGGCGAAAGAAGAATGTTTGTGAAGCAATTGGCGCGGCCGTCCTTGATGTGCGATAAGACAAAATCCATTAGGATGATCAAGGTAGTTCGTCAGCATGAGTCAATACTAAGACCTTAAGCTTAGTTTTGGATGGCGAGTTTGAAACCACCTGACTAGATGATAACCCAGCACGATTGGTCAGTATAGTTGATGATCTTCCGCCCGTAGTGAAGAAGGAGCTCATTGACAGTCTCAAATCCAACGCTGACCTTTTTGTAATATTTCCCAATAGCATATTAGGCATAAATCCAAGTGTAGTGCCTCGTCAATTGAATATATATTTTTCCTGGTATGTAGTTCAACGAAGAAGGCCGAAATTCCTCGAGAAGGTTGAAGCAACCATGAAGATAATTCATGGATTGCTTGGTCCTAACTTTATTTCTGAGATAAGATACATATAATGGCTCTATAATGTCGTACTAGTCAGAAATACCTCGAGAAAGTCGAGAAAGTGTGTTGATTACATCGGCATCAATTAGTTATGCCATAAAGATTCATACTCACTTCTAAACATAAACAAGTTGGTAGATAATTCAGTCAGTTACAAACTCTTGTCATTCATGGATATGTACTTTGGTTATATCCGTATACCCATGTATGAGTCATATTGGGGGGAAATAGTCTTCATGACTGAGCGAGTCAATTATCAATACAATGTGATTCCCTTTAGCCTGAAGAATGCGGGGGCAACGTACCAGAGGATGATGAACAAAGTCTTCAAGGAAGAGATAGGTGAAACATTGCAAGTTTATATGGATGACGTAATCGTAAAGTCCAGCGAGGAAGGGCTACATGATGAGCACCTCGCTAGCATATTTAAAAGAGTTTAATAGTATAATGTAACCATCCCGATTTTTATTTATTAGTTATTTTACTAGTTATTTATTTTATTAATTATTATATAATACAGTAATTAATTAATTGTGTGATTTGGTGAATATATGTGTTATATGTGTATTGGATTATTGAGTGTGAGAATAACAAAACAATTAATTGGGCCGTATGTGTTACATTAGTGTGAGTGGGTGAGATAAGCCTTTTAGAGTAAAACAATAGTCAGTAAGTGTTTTGTAAAACAAAGAGAGAATAGAGTTAGAAAGAGAAAGTTATCAAAACAAGAGAAGAGGAAAATAGGAGAAATGGGAGAAAAGAGAAGAGAAGGAAAAACCCTAGAAAGGATATACATCCAAGGCAAGGGTGGGTTTTCATTTGATTATGGGAGTATGCGATGTATGTAATGGGTAGTAAACATGATTTAGGGATTTAGATTCTAATTTCTAAGTTTTTGACATGCTTAGGATTTGAATGAGAAATCATGAAATTGATGTTTGAATCATGTTTTGATGTTTGTAATTGAACCTAAATATTATATATTTATAGGTTATAATGCAATTAATTACATGAATATGGTTGTTTGAAATGGGTCTTGTAACCCTAACCTAAAGGTAGAATCCATTTTCACAAGAATTTTTCTGGTTTTAGCAGAGGCCGCTTAGCGCGTCATGGGACTAAAAGTTTTATATTTTGTTTATTTGATTGGGTATCTTTATGCTTATGTTTATCATGGATTATCATGAATTTTAATAATTTATTAAATGTGTATTAGATAGGTAGCCTTATCTATTACATGTGAAGGGACATGTGTAGGGTCGTCGTATGGTCATAGAAGGCAACATGTAAGGATACTTTTAGCAATTCGAATGGACTATCGTCATTTTTCTCGTAGGATCATCTAAGGGACTAGATCATTTTGTAGGAAACTCGAAAGGTCATCGAGGGATTATGATCTTTATTCAAAAGAGACCATGATGATATTATTTAACTGAGGGCCTTTGCTAAAGTATTCTCGTTTTTATGGGACGTGACCATTAGTATCACAAGGCAACAAAGAGAAATTACCGTAGAGGTGAAGTGTGCAAAGTGTATTGGTTTCAGTTATGTTATCTTGAAAATTAAGATTATCTATGTTTGATTTTATTCTTATCATACAAGCCTATTTACTAGTAGTTATATATATACAAACATATAAAGGCAAAATATAAAGTGAGAATGTAAATCTACGCTATTATAGGGCTTTGGGAGAGTTACATGATTTAGAAAATTGCGGGGATGTAAATCTAAACTATTACATTAAGTTGTGCGACCTATACAATTGTCTAAGAAAATAAATAGCAAAAAGAATAAGAAAATGTGGGGGAAAAAAGTTTAAATGCCCTAAAAAATTAAATTCATATTTTTGGTGTTTTTATGAAAATAATTTAAGTGTTAATTAATAATAATTAAAATCTTAATTATAATTGATTTTAATTAATAAAAACCCTAAAATTTAATAGTCTAAAAAATCAATTAATTAATTTACACCCTAAAACTAATTTTTTGTTGATTTTATTATATGACTTCTTTTTGATTTTTTTATGTATAAGTTTTGATTAAAAAAAGTTAATTAATAATAAAATAACTAATAAAAAGGAAGGGAAAATGAAGAAAGTAAAGCAAAAAGGATTTTGACATCGTTGGGGTTCGAAACCCCCCCCCCCCCCCCCTCTCTTCTCTTCACACGCTTGGTTCCAACCACTGGTGTGATTTAGGGGAGGCGTTTTGGGCATGGTTTGTTATAATTAATTTAGATTTTATAATTAATTAGATATTATTTTATATTTAGGAATATCTTTTAGATTGTTTATATCTTTGTTAGAAGATATATATCTTAGACCTTCTTATATCTTTGTTAGAAGATATATTTTAGATTTAATTTTGTGTATAAATAGCCTAGTGGAGTAGGTTACTGTAATTCATTGTAAATCCTTATTTTTGAAGCTGTCAGTAAATATTTATTTTGCCTTTTATCTTCCTTGTGCACCAACAATTGGTATCTAGAGCTTCGGTTCGAAATCCACGGGGAAAAGAAGTATTGTGATTAAGAATTACAATATTCTGATTCTGGGGGTTTTGAGAAACATTGATTTGGGAAACTCTGCGTAAATTGCTTAAAGGTAGAAGATGAACAGGAACAACGACGATATTCATTCCAAGCTTCTAGTATTTTATGGCAAAAACTGGAATCGTTGGAAGATCCAGATGCACGTGTTATTTTGTTCTCAAGATGTGTTAGATCTTGCCACTGATGGCTATAATCTGTTAGAAGCAGACGCAACAGAGGTACAGAAGGTAACACAGAAGGCGCTAAGGAAGAAAGACCAGAAGGCGTTGTTCTACATCCATCAATGTGTGGATGCTAATGTGTTTGAGAAGATTGCTGATTCTGAAACAGCAAAGGCTGCATGGGACACACTAGTCAGATGTTACGGTGGTGACGCATCAGTGAAGAAGGTCAAGCTTCAGTCTCTCAGAAAGCAATATGAAAATCTCAACATGAAGGACAACGAGAAGGTTTCTGAATACGTCTCTAGAGTGACTCTGATCACTAATGAGATGAAAGCTTGTGGAGAAACCCTTTCTGAACAAACAATCATTGAGAAGATCTTTAGATCGTTAACTTCTCAGTTTGATTACATTGTGGTAGCAATTGAATATTCCAAAGATCTGAGCACCATGAGAGTTGAAGAGTTGCAAAGTAGTCTAGAAGCGCATGAGTTGTGTATGACTGCAAGAACTTCTGAGAGGGAAGTAGAGCAGTAGGCTTTGAAAGTAACTTCTGGTAAGAAGCATCAAAAGCAGACTTGGTTAGAAGCTAGGAAGAAAACTAATGGTGGTCAAAGGTCAGAAGCTTCAAACTCTTATAGGCAGAAGAACGTCCAGAAGGGAAAAGATAAGTCTGACAAGAAGAATGTTCATTGTTATTATTGCAAGAACTTTGGTAACTGTGTCAGAGATTGCTGGTCCAACAAAGAAAGAAAGTCAGAAGAAGCAAATATAGCAAGAGGAGAGTCTGATGATGAACATGTTATATTGTTGGCTTCTGAACCTGATGATTTGAATTCATCAGAATGGTGGTATATGGAAACAGGGTGTTCAAACCATCTTACTGGAAACAAGAAGTGGTCGGTTAATTTTGAATCTGGGAAGAGTATAAAGATCAAATGTGCTGATGATAAATACCTCAATGCAGAAGGTATGGGAAATGTCAGAATCTTTCTAAACAATGGGAAAGCAGCAATGATCCAGAATGTATGGTATGTACCTGGCATGAAAAGTAATCTAATGAGTATGGGACAACTGGTTGAGAAAGGTTTTTCAGTTACCATGAAGGACAATCTTATGAAGTTGTATGACTGTAATCAAAAGCTGATTATGGAGTTAGAACAAGGAAGGAACAGAACATTCAAGGTGAAAGTTAGAACTGCAGACTCTGAATGTCTTAGTGCAACAAGTGTTGTAAAGGAGAGTGAGTTCTGGCACAAAAGATTTGGTCATCTGAATTTTAGAAGTTTAGGACATCTGAAATCAAAGAATCTGGTACATAGAATTCCTACAATCAAGAAGCCTAAAGTCATGCAAGGTGTGCATGGAAGGGAAGCCACCAAGATTACCATTTGAATCAGAAGTAGCTCCAAGAGCAAAGCAAGCCTTGGGAGTAGTACATTCTGATGTATGTGGTCCGTTTCCAGTAGCATCAACTGGAGGGAATAAATATTTTGTGTCATTTGTTGATGAGTTCACCAGAATGACATGGGTATCTCTCATAAAGTTCAAACATGAGGTGTTTGCTGAATTCAAGAAGTTCAGACTGAAGGTTAAGAATCAGAGTGGCCAGACTCTGAAGATTATTATAACTGATGGTGGTGGTGAGTATAACTCCATCGAATTCAAAAGTTTTTGTGAGGAGAATGGAATTGAGCACGAGGTTACTGCTCCATATACTCCTTAACACAATGGTCTTGCTGAAAGAAGAAACTGTACTTTGCTTGATATGGTGAGAAGCATGCTGAAAGAGAAGAAGCTTCCTCATACTCTGTGGGGAGAAGCTGTTGCAACTGCATGTTATGTGCTCAACAGATGTCCAGTGAAGAAATTGAAGGAAATAGTTCCTATTCATAAGTGGACTAGAAATAAGCAAAGTGTTAGTCTTCTGAAGGTATTTGGTTCTGTATGTTATAAACATGTCCCAGAAGCCAGAAGACAGAAGTTGGATGATAGAAGTAAAGTGATGTTACTGGTGGGGTACCACAGTACAGGTTCGTACAAACTTTATTGTCCAAAAACTAATAAAGTTGAGTTCAGTAGAGACGTCATTGTAGAGGAATCAGAAGTTTGGAATTGGGAAAAGTCTCGTCCTGACTCTGATGAGTGAACTTCTGAAGAAAAGCCAAAAATACATGTTTCTGAAGCTGGTAAAGACTCAGACTCTGAAGAAGATACAGAAGGAGAAGATGATTCTGAATCTGACTCCAATGGTGACCCAGACTCTGAAGACAGTCAAGGTTCTGGAGAAAGTCCAAATTCTGAAGCAAGTGCTTCTGAAGGGGAAAGTTCTGGTGTCCAAAGTTCTGAAGGTCCAGTTCAGAGGCAACAAAGAGTCAGAAGTATCCCAAGAAGATTTACAGAGTTTAACATGTTGCAAGACACTGAAGTAGACTCTGAAGGAGAAGTTATTCATTGTGCAATGTTAGTAGACTTTGAACCCGTGAGTATGGAAGAGGCTCTTAAGCATCAAGTTTGGTTACATACCATGAAAGAAGAACTTAATGCTATAGAGATAAACAAGACTTGGAAGCTGATAGAACTTCCAAATGGCAAGAAAGCCATCAACGTTAGATGGGTTTTTAAGCAGAAGTTAAAGCCAGATGGATCAACTGGAAAACACAAAGCAATATTAGTAGCAAGGGGCTTTCTACAGAAGCCTGGGCTGGATTACTTTGAAGTGTTTTCACCTGTAGCGAGACATGAAACAATCAGACTAGTGATGAAAATAGCTGCTAACAGAAATTGGCCTCTAATTCATTTAGATATAAAATATGCATTTCTAAATGGTCCATTATAAGAAGAGGTGTACGTTTCATAACCTCCTGGATTTGAGAAAAAGAATTAGGAAGGTATGGTGTTCAAATTACACAAAGCATTGTATGGATTGAAGCAAGCGCCCAGAGCTTGGACTTTGAAGATTGATTCGTTTTTCAAGGAACAAGGGTTTCAGAAGTGTGAGATGGAGTATGGTGTTTATGTTCAGCACACTTCAGAAGTTAATATGATTTTGGTTTGTTTGTATGTTGATGACATATTACTCACTGGAAGTTTTGAACAAGAGATAGTTGAGTTCAAGAAAGTTCTGATGAATGCATTTGAGATGAAAGATCTTGGAAAAATGAGTTTCTTTCTAGGGATAAAATTTATGTACTCTGAGAAAGGAATCATTTTGCATAAGATGAAGTATGAACTAGAGCTTCTTAAGAGATTTGAGCTAGAAAATTGCAAAGTTGCTATCACACCTACTAATACAAATCAGAAGTTGGACTCTGATTCTGATGGAGAGGATGTGGATGCTACAACCTTCAAACAGTTGGTTGGTTCTCTAAGGTATTTGTGTAATACCATACATGGTATTTGCTATGCAGTTGGAATGGTTAGAAGATTTATGAGCAAACCAAAGTGGTCTCATTACCAAGATGCAATCAGGATTCTGAGGTATGTGAAGGGAACTCTGAAATATGGAGTGTTATTTCCGTCTGGAAGAAAGATCGAATCAGAACTTCTGAGTTATTCTGATTGGTGCGGAGATAGAGTTGACAGAAGAAGTATTTCTCGTTAATTAATTCAAATTTATGAGAGGTCCTATTTCTTGGTGTTCCAAGAAACAACCTGTTGTTGCATTGTCAACTTGTGAAGCTAAATATATTGCAGGCGCTCTGACTGCGTGTCAAGCTGTGTGGATTCTGAACTTGCTGAAAGATATGAAGATTGAGGTAAATAAACCTCTGAAGCTGATGATTGATAATAAGTTTGTAATCAATCTTTCCAAGAATCCAGTGTTGCATGGGATAAGCAAGCATATTGAGACCAGGTATCATTTTCTGAGGAATCAAGTTCAGAATGGAATTTTAGAAGTTGTGTACTATAGCACCCAGAAGCATCTGGCAGATGTTCTGACAAAGGCTATCAAAACTGATCAATTTCTTGGTTTAGAGGATGGAATTAGTGTTGTCAATTTTGGATAAATATAAATTAAGGGACGGTGTTAGAATTAATTTAGATTTTTATAATTAATTAGATATTAATTTATATTTAGGAATATCTTTTAGATTGTTTATATCTTTGTTAGAAGATATATATCTTAGATCTTCTTATATCTTTGTTAGAAGATACATTTTAGATTTAATTTTGTGTATAAATAGCTTAATGGAGTAGGTTATTGTAATTCATTATAAATCCTTATTTTTGAAGCTGTCAGTAAATATTCCTTTTACCTTTTATCTTCCTTGTGCACCAACATGGTCGAGCGTGGTTATGGACTTGAGGAGGTTTCTGGGGATGTCAGGATGATGATTCGAGGCTTCATTTCAGTTGAGAATTGCTGGAAAACTGGAATATAGTTTGCACCTATTCTTTGAAAATTTTGTGTTTGAGAACTTGTTTCTATGGCAGCCAATTTGTGTCCTTGTCTTATGGAGTGTGTCCTCTATTTATAATGGATGATTTTTTAAGTTAACATTCTTGGAAGGAAACATGTGCAATCAAAGTCATTATTTATTTCCAAAACAATTGCAAAACTTTCTAAAACATGAAGATCTCTTTCCTTCTTCATCCCTCACAGTTTTGTTATGTTGGATATGTGATCTTGGGCTTCAAAATGATCCAAAACAAAAGCCCACGTGCCTTGTACATTTATTTAATATTTATTTAATTTAATTTTGATTTTAAATGAATAAAATCGAAATAAATGAAATAAAAAATTAAAATAATGCATGAATGGACTTAGGGGTCTCTAAACATGTCATAAACACGTTTGAACTTCAAAAGTTAGGCCCATTAGCCTAAAAGTCCAAAATTGCTCAATTGTGGTTTCATGCATTTTCTCAAAATTGCTCAACTTGCACCAATCATAACTCTCTCAAATTTTGTCATATGAAGATGATCTTGGACTTTTTGGAATGCTCGAGATGTCCCCTACAACTCTCATGTTGGTCAATTTTTCATCTAAGGTCTCTAAGTTGATGTAAATTGCTTTGAGAAAAGATGTCTTTTTGTTGATTTTAAAATGACTTGTAATGTTTTGGCCTATATCTCTCAAATGAAGCATTTTTGGCCGCGAGCTTAGAGAGACAAAGTTGTAGAGAATTGAATTTCCTTCAAGATAGGCTTAGGTTGATGAATTTCTTAAGAAGCATGTGAAATTTATGTTTGGTAAAAGTTTAGTTGACTTCTCCTTAAGAAAACCCTTATTTAGTAACTTTTGACTTTTGATGAATCTTGAGTTTTATTGATGAATCATGATCAACCCTTGATCAAATTATGAATGTGACTTCAAAATATTAATGTTGACAAAAAATCTTGAAGTTTGACTGTATGTTGACCATAATTGACTTTTTATTCAATACATTTGATTTTCAATCATCTGAGCAATTGATTGAGCAAACTTGTGATGCAAGACTTGAAACTTGTCATGAGGGTACCTTGAAGCACATGAGAAACCATGAAACTCAATTGAGGCATTAGGAGTCCAATTTTCCTTGATAAAACCAAAACCCTAATGTAGGCTATTGCTTAGGAGAGGTGCTTGTATGCTCAAACCCTTGAGTATTCTTGAGCAATTGAGAACCCTAGGTGCATGAGTAGGTGCCTTGAATCAATTGTATTCAAAAATGGGAGGGAAATTTTTGGGGTAAAACAGCTGCCCCTGTTCAATCTTCTTAAACCTGAAGAGTTAGATTGGCATGTCCTCCATTTGTGATCTGAAGGTGGAAGATGATTTAACACTTAAGTTCCCAGAAATTTGCACTCGCTGGTGCATTAGGTAACGTTGTTGGTTAATTATATTGCTTGAATGGGCTTAAAGATGCCATTTGGAGAGGTGATAGAGTGTTTCTAGAGAAGGGCTTACAAATTCCATCCAAAGTAACTGTTGATAGGAGTATCAGAATGAGTCTACGCCCGACTGTATTTGAAGAATGCTTTTCATAAGGAAAATGTTTGCCAGAATTAAGTCTCTGGAGGAATGCTTTTTAGAATGAAGTCCTGAAGGAGATGCTTTTTAGAATAAATCTATGAAGGAGAATACTTTCCAGAATTCAGTCTCTAGGGGGAACGCTTTTCAGAATGAAGCCCTGAAGGAGATGCTTTTCAAATAAACCTCTGAAGGATAATGCTTGCCAGAATTCAGTCACTGGGGGGAATTCTTTTCAAAA
The DNA here is from genome assembly GCA_948472305.1 of Vicia faba. Classification (NCBI taxonomy): domain Eukaryota; kingdom Viridiplantae; phylum Streptophyta; class Magnoliopsida; order Fabales; family Fabaceae; genus Vicia; species Vicia faba. The sequence goes on along the minus strand of OX451739.1, from coordinate 1,251,985,594 downwards.
TAACTTCTAAATGAGATTGCTTTTCAAGATAAACCTCTAAAGGAAGATGCTTTTCAGAATTTAGTCTCTGAAGGGAGATGCTCGCCAGAATTCAGTCTCTGAAGGAAATCATTTGGTCGTGCAGATAGTCACCCCATCCTATTTCAGGAATTGATCTATAATTTATTTTTCATTGGTAAACTCGTCTTGTTTCGGGAATTCATATCGCTTGGTCATATAGATAGTTGCCCCTTCTTGTTTTGGGAATTAATCTGCGACCTGTTTTTTGTTGGTAAACCTGTCCTATTTCGGGAATTCATACTGCCTGGTCATATAGATAGTTACCCTATCCTGTTTCGGGAATTAATCTGTGACCTATTTTTTTGTTGGTAAACTCGTCCTGTTTCAGAAATTCATACTGCCTGGTCATATAGATAGTTGCCCCGTCCTGTTTCCGGAATTAATCTGCGACCTGTTTTTTGTTGGTAAACCCGTCCTATTTTGGGAATTCATCCTACCTCGTCATATAGATAGTTGCCCCTTCCTATTTCGGGAATTAATATGCGACATGTTTGTTGTTGGTAAACCCATCCAGTTTCAGGAATTCATATTGGCTGGTCATATATATAGTTGCCCCATTCTGTTTCAGGAATTAATCTCTGATCTGTTTGAAAATTGCTGATGATATTCGTCTGTTTGCAAACTTTACCTGAAAAGACAAAATTAGCTTTATGTAGTGTCACGATGCATGTAATATATTGCGTAATGATGCTCTCAAAATCAATGAGAATGTTATATGTGTTTCGGTATGCATATGCTATGATGTATTGTGAAATGATGTATGGATGCAATATGTCGTTGAAGCGTATTGGTAGCTTCTTGTAAAAATGTCTAGCTGGGGAAAATAAATCTCAGACTGTTGCTAGGGATGAAGAAAGTGATTCTTCAATTTCTGCCAGGAATAATTTTGTTGGGGATTCCCGCTTTCTGTTTAAGGACACTCTGCTGAGGATGTTTGACTTCTGCTTGGGGATAGAAGCATCCTAGGATTCTTATGTACCCTGACTGGGGATAAAAGAGACATATATTCCTCTGACGCGATATCTGACCAGGTTTCAGATACCGTAGCAACTCTTCTTGGGATAGCAACCTTGATTAAACTCTACTGGAGAAGAGAATTTTGTTAGTGATTTTACAGTGTTAGAGAAATAAACTTTGTTGGGGAATTAAATTCCTATAAACTGCATTGAGGAGATGATATCTGATGGGGATTAGAATTTCATAGGTTGTGCTGAGGAAGTTTCCACCGTATGCTGGGGAAATGATCAAACTTCCTTATATGCTAGGGGGCCTATTAGGGAAGATGATCATGTCAAGATATCCATTAGGGACATGGAGGTGAACTGTTGGAAGATGCCCCAATTTCTGTCTGAAGGTATATTAGACATGCGGGTGAATATATCTCTGTCGGGGATGAGCTTGTGAAGGTAGCTCTGTAGAGATAGTTCCATGGAGATTGCTCTATGTGGATTTATGGATAACTTTGAACATTATCCCAACTCCTAGAGTGACAAATCTTATACTGCTGATAAATAAGTGATGAGATAACGATACATGGTCGTACGCTTTAATCCCTAACTTTTGCCTAGATTGTCTTTTAAGATTTTCAGTCCATCGGGATAACCCTTTTTTCCTAAGCCTCCTTCTCAGGTTTTTGACTGGTCGGGTGTACAATTTTATTTATATGTCCCTAATTTTTGCTGAACCCTTTTGGTTCGTCGGGATGCCGTTATTTTTGCCTAGACCAATCAACCTAGCGAGTCTCTTTTTCATGCGTAGTATTTTTGACTATGTTCACTTTCACAGGGTGCCGGGAATTTTCATTATCCATGATAGTAAGTGTTGTAGCATTACCAGAAAATATTTTCTTGATCATACATGGCCTTTCATATGCGAGAGTTCATTTTCCCCTGGGATTAGTCTGGTGCACTCGATGTTTGAATTTATTGATCAACCATTAATTACCAAGTTTCTGATAGTCATGACCTTCCTCAGTATAATTGTCACAATAGAATGACACCATCTGATACTGCTGACGTAGATGAGCAATTCAGTGATATCGAAGATTCATTTTTCATAGTGGCTTTTGTTGAATCTTATGATCAATGTAACATGCCCCCAAGTGATTCAGACGGAGATCTACCCTTGGCTATTCAACACTTTTGAGAGATTCTGTGAATCTTGACTTGATCGCCACAAATGAGTTGGACAATAACATATCATGCCCCTTGATTTATAACCAATTGTGTCCATGAAAGGCATGTTACTGGAAGTGTCTTTCTCTTTGACCCATCCTCTGAAGTAATCTTGTCTATTGGGAGGATTTTCATTCATTGAATATTCTTCATGCAAATTTATCTACTGTCAAACACTTAGTCATATGCAAACAGTGGTGTTAAAATGCAAAGCTTATGTCTGTCATGAAGTTAAAAAAATGCATTTTTTAGTAAAACAAAATTTGTAATAATGTGATATCAACTCAGGATTTATAGTAAGCCTTACAAGAGTCAGGATACGTTTTTGTAACAATATGTTTTCGAACTAACCCATGCTTCAGTTAGGACTTTGAAGGTTTGTAACGTAGTTTGGTTCACGATTTAAGAAACAGAGGATAAAGGCTCAAAGTTTATTTGTACCTGTTGTACCCCAAAACTTGCCCTCCCATATTTCTCAATATATGTCAAGTAAGGTCCTCAAATTGCTGAAGGAAGTCCAAGGGTTGACCAGGCAAAATCTCTCCTAAGGCAGTCTACCTCAAATTAGGGTTTCAGTTTGCATCAATATGTTTGAGTCCAAAGGATCCCAAATTCTCACCATTGCCCTAATATGTTCACAAGATCATTCATGTCAAGTTTCAAGCCTTGCAGAGGAAGTTTGCTTAGTCAATTGCTCAAAGGCCTGAAAATCGATTGTGCTAGGGTAAAAGTCAATTGTGGCCCACATACAGTCAAACTTCAAGATTTTTGGTCAAATTCTCATTTTGAAGTGTTATCCATCATTTGGTCAAGGGTTGATTATGATTCCTCAAGGATTGCTCACAATTCATCAAAACCCAAAAGTTGCTAAATTAGGGTTTTGCAGGGAAAGCCAACTCAACTTTGACCAAGCATAACTTTCTCATACTTTATCAAAAATGACCCATCCAAAGCTCATTTTGAAGAGGATGTAATTCCTTACAATTCATCTTCATCTCCCAAGTTAAAAATATGCACTCACAAGAAGATATAAATTTGGACATTATAGGTCATTTTGAAAGGTCAACAAAAACACCTTTTGGGTCAAAGCTTCATACATGAACATGGAAGAATCAATTAAGATGAGACCAAAAGGGTTGCTTAGAGGAAATCTTAAGATTTCTAAAAAGTCCAAGAACACACCTCTAGGGTCAAAATTGAGAAAGTTGTGCATTGGTAAAGTTGACCCTTTTTGCAAAATTGCCAAAACTCAAATATGGCCAAAATTGCATTTTTTGCCAAATGGGCCCAACTTTTTATGCTTGCACTGAGTTTGTAATGTGACCCACGACCCATGAGCTCTTCCATTTGTTATTCTTTTATTTTTGTCATTTATTTTGATTTTATTTCATTTAAATCAAATAAAATCAAAATAAAATAGTAAAAATATCAAAAGCTAATCAAATCTTGAGATTTTGTGCATGTTTAGGTCTAGTATACAGCTGGAAGTGAGATCAAATCGTGCAAGGCTCATATGGATACAAAAAGATTGCATTTTGCTTAATTTGGAAATATTTGTACAAAGGATCAAATCATGAATCAATAATCATAATTGAGGGAGATTTGATACAAGTTTGCAACCTTAATTCATTCTAGGGTACATAAGGGACAATTGCAGACCAAAAACAAAGAGGCTGGAGGCGTGCAAAACAGAATACAAAGTTGCAAAAATTCAAGAAAATTTGTAAATTAATTTCCAGGTTTCAGGCCATCTCAAGCCTTTCTAACCATCTCAATCGTTTGTTGGATATTTCTGGACCATATTGAAACCATTAACAAGCGTCCCCACGTCCAGAATCACACTGTAAGAGTCACACGGTTCATCCCTTTTCTTGAATTTGCATATCTTAATTCTGGCATCTTTAACATGATTTATTAGCATATTCTTAATCCTTGAGTTATTTGCAAGCTAATGGTTACATTTAATTTCGTTTTTACTGACTGAACATGAAAGTGCCATGGCTAGGGTTCATGCTTTGTTTTTAGGGGTTTTGCACACAGGAAAAATTAGGCATGGATAATGGTACCATGATGCTCGTGAGGTTGCAACGAGTTGATTGGTACCATTGGTTGTGATTTATCATGCTTGCACAAGATTTTGGAGAAGCACATGGTTGTACCTACGCCCAGTGTCCGTAGGTAAAGGTTTTTGTCTAAAACGACATAGGTAAGGAAGAAGAAGGATAACGTGGCGCTCCATGACTCGTCCATTTGAATCTGCGCGCATTTCAGAGTTTAGCTTTTTGTTTTATCATATAATATTTATTTATTATTAGTTATACAACTAACACAACCAGCTCAGCTGGCAAGCGCGCAGTGGGAGGATGCCTAAGGGCCTGGGTTCGATCCCCAAGTCCTAATATTTACCTTATATTGTTTTTCCTTGCATAATCAGGCGTGCTGATACCCCATGAGACCACCATACATCACCAGCATCCAACCATCCAAACCACCAGGGCTTCAGATCCAAGGATATCCTATGAAGGTCTATCATACGCCCCGTCAAGCAAGCACATGGGATTGAGAAAAGTCAAAAGGGCCAAGGAGTTTGTTGGGCTCAGATTTGCCAACCACACCCCCTTATTGCTAAAACATACCAGGCCCATTCTTATTCTTTCTTTTTTTGTTTTATTTAATTTAATTAGTTTAATTATTTTTTAAAATAAATTAATTTCTTTTTCACAAAAAATCATAAAATCAAATTTCACAAATTTATAATTAGTTTTTTTTACTATCAAATTCAATTTAATATTAGTTTAAATTTAATTTAGGGTAATTCTAACTTTTTTTTTACATTTAAAATCAATTAGAAAAATTAGGGTTAGTTTGATTTAATTTTTATTTCTTTTCATAAAATAAAAAATACAAAATAGGTTAATTTAATTATCTTTCTTAATTTAAATTAATTAATAATTAGGTTTTTTTAGTTTTTTCAATTAAACCTTATTTTCTCAAAATAATCAAAAACCACAAAAAAATGATTTTTTCTTTTAAATAACAATTAGGTTTAGTTGGGGTCAAAACCCTAAATCTCTCGTTTTCGTTTCATCGCGCGCGCTTATTATTTTTACAATATTAATGTAACTGCTCACGGTGTGTAATAGTTTAATTAGGATTTCCTTTTTATTTATCGTTTTACGGGTTTTTTGGCTATGTAATTAATCCCCCTCCCTGAAGCCTTGTAATAGCGTAGGTTTTATTTTCTCGCATTTTAATTCTCGCAAATATTAACTGTTAGATGTATGTTAATAGGATTGTATGACAAGATTGCATGACAATTTAAAATGGCTAGAAAACCCTAATGTGCAAAGATAATAACTTAAATCAAATCACTCGCACATGCGCACTCTTAGGGTATACTCTCACTTTGGTTGCCTTCGGTAAACGATCATTAAGTATAGGGTGTCTTAGTAGTTGCCCTCCTGTCTAAACAAAGATCAAAAGTCCCGTTCAGAAATGTTGCCTCGGAAACGTCGCCTCAGAAATGTTGCCTCGAATATGATCTTAAGACTTTAGGGTTATCACTAAGACGTCCTAATATTGCTTTAGTGATTGTACGTCCCTTTTGAATTGACCCTTACAAATTCCAACGACGGTGCTACCTATTTCTCAATAGTAGGATAACGCGGTCTAAAGGAAACAAGAACAAAAATAATCTTTTTTCGAGTAGGTAGATACTAGTAGGTACTTGCTCAAAACAAATTTTTTTCACACCAAACACTTTTTTCAAATAAAGTTTTCAAAAACACTTCGTAACACTCTTGAAGACAGAAGCAAGGGTTAAAACGAAGTAAAACAAAAACTTTTCAAAGCAAAGCACACACAAGCAATTTTCAAAATGAGCAAGTACCTAAGAGCCCGTGGAAAACCACAGATAGAAAGGGTGCTAACACCTTCCCTTTCTATAATCTACCCCCCGTACTCAGAAACATCTCGAAAAAGGTTTTTTCTGTTCTTTTTTCTTTTCCTTTGTTGGATGAAATAAAAGTCGGTGACGACTCTTGCTTACCGCGACATTTTGCAAACACCAACGCAAAATGCAAACCAGCATTTTTCAAAACAGTCGGTTCTGCCACCGTATCACAGAACTGGAAACTCTGCTAGGGACATAATAAATGGGGTATACCTTAGGATTTAGTTCATCATAAATTGCTTCTCTTGTTTGTTTTGGTTGCTTTACTTTTAAGGGTTTTGCTTGGGAGTTACTATAGATCCTAACCCAGATCTAAGGACACCTTTTAGGTAAGTAGAAATAAACTGTGAGGGAACTGTACAACATAGACTGATACGGTTGAAGCATTCATTACGTTGATATGGCACATTGGTTGGTACCGGTATCCCTTGTGGAGAAACGAGGAGAATACGGGGCCGCTATGTGTGTCGTTAAGCATCAACTAACCTTAGAACCTTTAATCGACCAACTTGGCCATTAGAAAGTAGTGAGATAGCCGGCATCGGTATAAAGCTGAGAACTGGTTGATAGTCGATGCTACACTCATTGAGACCATACTCTCAAGATAGTTCCAGCCGCAAGAAAATATTGCGTGAGCTGAAACCATGGCCGATGGAGAATGGTCAGTAATATTGAGAACCTCTAGAACCCGGTTACTTTTGCTAGGACAGATTGAAACCAACTGAACTTCAAGAGGGTAATACCTTCGACCCCATGCAAGCTTTAAACTTAAGGGCTTTTGTGTGACTTGTTTGCCTTTGCCATGCCTGTTATCTGCTACACCTGTTGTTTTTATCATTACATCATGCATCATAACATAGCATGTATACTTCATTATGCTAACCATTTCAAAGACCGAGGGGATTTATCTTTGTTCTGTTTTGCAGATTATGGCTTTCATGCGCAGAAATACCATCCGAGTTAACTTTGTGCAAATACCTGCTCAACTCAAAGAGTTAGCCTCAAGAGTTTCTGAGACTTCTATGTTCATTAAAAGACATGGTCAGCTTCTTAGCCTGGTCACCTCAAAGTTTGATGAGCAGATGATGAGTGTACTTTTCCAGTTCTTTGTTCCTGTGCATCATTGCTTCACCTTCCCAGATTATCAGCTGGTTCCCACTTTGGAAGAATTTTCTCACTTATTGGGCATATCCATCCTTGAGCAGATGCCCTTCACAGGTATGGAAGAGACTAATAGACTAGAAGACATTGACTCAGCTCTGCATCTGAAAACAGGCTGATGTAGTGTCCAATTGGGAAACACGAAGCGAGGTCGAAGGTTTCTTAGCCAAGTTTTTGATAGATCAGGCTCAACTATTCTGGGATAGTTTGGATTTTCAGGCTTTCGAAGATATCTTGGCTCTCCTTATCTGCGGTTTGGTTCTCTTCCCGAATCCGAATTCCTTTATAGATATGAATGCGGTTAAGATCTTCCTGTCTCACAATCCAGTGCCTACTCTATTGGGTGATATCTTGCATGCCCTCTACACTCGTACTGTGCGAAGAAGAGGGACTCTTAAGTGTTGCATGCCATTGTTGTCGAGGTGGTTTATTTCGCACCTCCCTAATTCAGTGTTAAAAAACGAGGAAGGTTTGGGATGGTCCTATAGAATAATGTCACTTGCCCATACAGACATTCTTTGGAGTTCCAGGGTTATGAAAGACACTGCAGTCATTGATCGTTGTGGGGGGTACCCTAATGTCCTGTTGCTTGGAATCAGAGGGGGTATAACCTATAATCCTTTTCTAGCTTTGCGACAATTTAGTCGTGCTCGGAGAGACGGTCCCCATGAGCTACTCCTTACGGATATTGCATTTGACTATAAGGAAGACATTGACGAGCACCGTCAGAGGTTCATACGAGCTTGGGGCATGGTGAACAGATCTGACCCCTAAGAGCTAGGACCAAGGACCTCCCTTCCTGTGCAGCCTTACCTATAATGGGTCCGAGCTCGTGCCCAGAAGCTTGGGATTCCCTATGAAGCACTATTGTCGGTAATTGTGGAGCCCACCAATGAAGAAGGCATTCCTTATACAGTTCTTCACCCTTACATGCCCACTGATCTTGGGGAATTGCAAAGGTCCTGGATTTAGCTGAAAGAGGAAAGGGATACTTATTGGGAAAAGTACCATGAGCAAGAAAGGAAGATCTTGAAGCTCACCAGGTGGCTCGAGGAAGAAAGAACGATCAATAATTACATCAGCACAAAGAGGAAGCGTCCATGGGATTTTTGATTTTGCTTTTCTAGTTTAGATTTGTTTTCCATTTATTTCTTTGTAACGCCTTAAAGGCATTGTTGAACCTTTTTACAAGTTAATCTAATAAAGTTTGTTTATTTTTGGTTTGCAAATTAAAATCTCCCAAAGTCTTTAAAATCATTACATACACATCCCATTATCATGCACACCATTACAGGTTTCTCATCTTCTTCGCTACTTATTTCAGCACAAAATGTCTTATGATCAAGCCATCAAAGATCTTTAGGCACAAAACGCCCAATTCCAATAGATGTTCTTACTTGGATAAAGGGCAAGAGGATTTGAAGACTCTCATTCTGAAAGAGAAGAAGAAGAAGAAGAAGGTCGTTCTTCTGAATATGGGCAAAAGGTTTGGGGATAGGTTGAAACAGCAAGCTGATTTTACCTCTTCATCCAAGGAAATGGAGAACCAAGAGGAAGAAAAGGGCCCCAGTCCTGCCATCTCTGATGATGATACGGATTATGTGATGAGCAATATCCTTCTGCCGAGGATAGGTACAATCAGCTAGAAGACCGTCTGAGTGCTATGGAGATTCAGAAGATCCTTGGTTTGGATTTCGGAGAACTGGGACTGGTATCTGGAGTGGTAATCCCTCATAAGTTCAAAGCTCCTGTTTTTGCCAAGTACGATGGAGTATCCTGTCCAAAACTCCATCTCCACTCGTACGTCAGAAAAATCCAACCCCACACTGCTGATAGAAATTTGTGGGTACATTTATTTCAAGATAGTCTGTCAGGGACTCAACTTGAATGTTTTTATCAATTGGAAGGAGCTAATGTCTGAAACTGGGAAGACCCTGCTGCTGCTTTTTACAGGCAGTATCAATATAACGCCGACCTTGCTCCTACTCACACTCAGCTCTAGGGTATGTCTATGGGTGCAAGTGAAGGTTTTAAGGACTATGATCAAAAGTGGAGAGACTTAGCTGGAAGAGTCCAACCCCCTTTGTCTGATAGGGAGTTGGTTGACATGTTTCTAGGGACACTATCTGATCCATTTCTCAACCATCTGATCAGCAGTTCGTCATCTGGGTTTACTGAGTTAATCTTGACTGGAGAGAGAGTAGAAGCTGGTATCCGAAGTGGTAAGATACAGAAGGATACTTAATTAAGTGCAGTAAAGAAGCCTTTCACCGGTAAGAGAGAAGCTAGTGCAGTCTATGGCTCGAGGGGCCAAAATAGACCTGAACACCGTCAAGCAGTAAATGTGGTAGTGATATCAAGACCCACAGTTGCTCCACAATGCAACAATCAACAAAGGGTGGAAAGGCCACAGAGGCAGTACACTCGGCTCAATATGACCTTGTCTCAAATTCTACCACAATTAGTAAAGACCAATCTGGTAACTCTGAGGGAGGCCCCGAAGAACCCCAACACCGCATCTCCTCACTATAACCCAAATGCCCGCTGCGCCTATCACTCTGACGGCCCAGGTCATGATACAAACAATGTTGGGCCTTGAAAAACAAGGTGCAAGACTTGATCGAAGCCAAAGAGATTGAGTTTGACGCTCCGGAGAAGCCCAATGTCATAACTGCTCCCATGCCCAAGCATGGCCATGGAGTAAATGTTGTGGATGATGATTTATTTGTGACCTCCATGGAAGAAATTTCTACTCCTTTGATGATAGTAAAGAAGAATTTGTTGTTGGCCGGTTTATTTCCGGGCTATGGTGAAGGTTGCCATATGTGTATGTTTCTGCCTGCTGGTTGCCATTTATTGAAATCAGGTGTTCAACGCTTGATGGATAACAAAGAGATCCTATTCGAAAAGACTATGATTCCGTTGGTTCCAATTCAAGATGTTCCCATCATAACCATTTCCGCCAATCCTTCCAAGG